>JASPKZ010000051.1:0-126445 GCA_030220185.1 Diploptera punctata
TACCACACCTACACAATTCCCTAGTAAAGCTGCAAGCATAGCATGAAATGCTATAATTGCAGTGAAGGACCTGCCTTCGGGCAGAATTACTATGGATGGATTAGATAATTTTGAAGTATTAAAATATGCAAATCACAGTATTATGATACTGTTAGACAATATTGTGATGCTAACTGCTATTTTCTCCACAGAGTATATTACTTAGTCTATGATTTTCTATCACTGTTTTGGGTTATCGTTGGTTGGATCAGCGTAGGGAGTGATATGTAAGTGTACACCCATTTTTAATAAATGTTTGGTAATTTTAATATTATCAATGTATTTTTTAACATAGATTTGGGGATTTATTGCAAATATTGGTCATTTAAATTTCATAGCGACGGATAGTAATCAAGGATGATAATCAATATGTGGTTCGATAGTGGGTTGTCACTGGCTCTATAAACTCTGGAGCATGCACACTGTTGTTCTATAGGACTTTAAAAATATTTCATGCTAGTTTAAGTGCAGTTTTTAAAAAAAAACCTTACGTGATATGAAAAAAAACTGTTAACACATTTGAATTCAGCACACCAAAATTATGTTTATACTTGTTAAAGCCTGTTTGGAAGAAGAACAAATTAAATTTGCAGACCTATGTTATTAATTAAAATTTGACATTAAGAATTTTCTAGAAGTACATTACCATTATCCTTACTTCTTCTTCTATAAGATATTTCCATTTTCTATATGGTTAATCTGACTTGTCTAATCCAGACATCTTCAGCCTTCTAGCAGTCTTTGTTCAAGATTGTTTATCCATTCTACATTTCTTTGCTGTAAGTTTTTCCTTATCTGATATCTCCATCTCAATATTGGTTACCCTAATCTTCACTTCCTATTTTTTATTCTCATTTCCAATGTTCTTGTTCTAATGCCATTCACATAACATATATGAACTATTGTAACCTCATTTGTTTATCATAGTTTTGTAATGATCTAATGCCAAGCTATTCTCAGATTTCTGCATTTCTAATTCTATCTCATCCGATCTTTCTTTCTACACTTCTCAGAATTGTCCTTATCTGATATCTCCATCTCAATATTGGTCTTCCTAATGTTCACTTCCTATTTTTTATTCTCATTTCCAATGTTCTTGTTCTAATGCCATTCACATAACATATTTGGGCTGTGGTATATAAACCGTCGCACACAATTTTCCATGTAATATTCTTATGCCACTGATGCACTAAACACTTTTCAACCATTTATAATAATGTTTGGTACTATTTTAAACATTTTGGAACCATTTATAAACATTTGTTACGATTTCTAAATTATGCGAATATTGTACATCGAGTTCTATAGGTGCAGAAATGCTTCATGTAACATCCGCTAGGAGACTCATATTGCAGTTACCAACATTTGAAAATAATTTGAAACCATATTTAGTGTTAGTGTACGTAAAATTAGTTTATAGTCTGTTAAATAATATGCATATAAATTGTTTTGTTAGGTTAGGAAATGGGAAGTTTATGTCCATTTTTTTAGCATTTGAGAATTTATTCCCAAAGTTGGTGACGCCGACTTCAGAGCCATCTACCGGAAGCTACATTAACCATTACAGCAACTCCTGCAACTCGCGCATGTGCACTGCGATTCTATAGAACTTAGAAGAATTCATGTGCGACGGTTTATACACCTTATCCCATATCTGAACTATTGTAACCTCATTTGTTTATTATATTCCTGTAATGATGTAATGCCAAGCCATTCTCAGATTTATACATTTCTAATTCTATCTCACCTGATCCTTCCTTCTATACTTCTCAAAATTTCCATCTCAGCTGCTTGTTCTCTGTTCTTATCTTTATTTGTTATTTCTCATGTTTCTGATGCATATCTTAATGTAAATTATCATGCTGTACTGTCTTAAAATGAATTTTTCAGCTCATAGTAAACGTATTAAGCCAAATATAGTACATCGAAAACGACCAATTGTTGGAGGATCAGATGCTAAGATTACAAATTTTCCTTTTCAGGTGTGTAACCCATCTTATTTTTCTTCTTTAAATTTACACACTATAAAATGTACATACCAAAATATTTTTTACAGTTTTGGTTGTTCAAATTTTAGATATAAAAGTTTATTTGTGTAATTTTTATATAACGAATTATAGTAATAATTAATTAGTTTAACAAAATCATAATTAATATATTTTACTTCAGTCTAATATTTATCTGATTAAATTGTTAATTTTTAAGAATACTATTTTTATTTTATTTCAGATTTCATTCCAGATTTATCAGGAACCTGTCCTGAAACATGATAAGGTAAATTATATATTTTAGTAAAAATGCTGTTAAATCATTAATCAAGGCTAATTGTGGTTACTTATTTTAGGAATTCACACTATGAGGTATATATATATTCATTTAGGTAAAATTTGATCACTCAGTTCATATTTATTGAAAAATATGAGGTGAGTGATTAAATTTTACCTAAATAAACTATGGTATTTAAAGTAACATAACAATAAATATTAGATTTTAAAATATATATATATTTTTTTCAAAATTAATGTTATTATAGAAAAAGTTCTGGAAAAACTGCACTTAAACTAGCTTGAAATATTTTCAAAGTCCTATAGAACAACAGTGCGAATACTCTAGAGTTTATAGAGACAGCAATAACCCACAATCGAACCACATCGATTATCATCCTCGATTACTATCCATCTCTATGCAATTTAAATGACCAATATGTGCAATAAATCCCCAAATCTATGTTAAAAAATATATTAATAATATTAAAATTACCAAATGTTTATTAAAAATGGGTGTATACTTACTTATCACTCCCTAACGCTGATCCAATCAGCGATAACCCAAAACAGCGATAGAAAAATCATAGACAAAGTAATATACTCTGTGGAGAAAATAACAGCATCACAATATTGTCTAACAGTGTCATAATATTGTGATTTGCATATTTAAATAAATACTTCAGAATTGTCTAAATAATGTTATAAAAATTGTTTGAAAAAGTTTAAAATATTAAATAATGTTAGTAAATACAGAAGAGGAGCTATAGTTCACAACAATATAACTGAAAAATCAAGTGCTAGTAGAAGTGCAGTTGAGCCAAAGTTGTTTTTTTAAAAAGTGGACTCTACTGGTGAAAATAAGTCTATGAATCTTGGAAAGGAAAATAATTTATTATCTATATTAATATTTCTTGATAAAATTTTGGTTATGTCTTGTGCTACTGACGTATTTGCCAGCATGTTTATTCATGTTTCTCACATTTACTTCACGTGATTTTTTTTCCCATGCATGTTGTAATTCACAACAATATTTAACAATAACTTAAACCTTAAATTAATATTTTTAATATTTAATTTTAGGAAGTTATATTTTGAGGTTATTTTAATTATATTATTTTTAGTCTGAACATCTTACCTCAATATTAATATATAGGAAAAACAAAAAGAAACCTAAAAATTAGAACCAAAGAACACATAAGAAATATTAAAAATGGGGAAATAGAAAAATCTGCAGTTGCTGCTCATGTTTGGTCTGAAAAACATAATATAAATTCATACACTAAATTATTAAAACAGTTAGAAAATACAAAAGAGCTGACTATTTGGGAAAAAAATTTATATTCAGAAGAACAAAAACAGAGTTATGAATTTTGAAATACCGACGGAGCGTGACCTTGTTTAGAGCTTCTTTGGCCAACCACAGGATGGAGCTGACATCGACATCCATGTTGTGCAACATAATGCAACATAAATGAAACCAGTCTGGACAAGCTGACGATAAAACAGAATTGTTTTGAAACATGTTCAAGGACAAATCAACATTAATATTGAGGTAAGATGATCAGACTAAAAATAAAAATAGTACAATCACAAGAAGTGTTTAATAGTTTGTCCAAAATGTGGCATAAAAATTTTGTTTTATATGATGAATGATTTTGCAGCCCGAAAATTGGGTCTAGAAAATATTTAATTTGGCAGAATGGTACCCCCAACTGCTTGCTTAAAGAACTGTTCACATTTTTCCTCTCTAATGAAAAGTAAAAATTTTGATTTTTGCAGTTTTTTTTTTTACATTCTGAATCAGTGTGTTGTGATCGCTATGAAGAATTGTGATTTTTTTCTGCTTGTCACTTTAAACCCGCCAGTACAAAAGCTACGAGGTATTTAAATGTATCTGGGTTTTAAGTGTTAAAATTTTTGTGGGCCCTTTATAACATTGAGGACATTGCAACCTGCCCAACTCCCCATTGGGACCAACTATTGGGTGAGGACCTTTAGGATGACAAATACTTATAAAATAAAATAATAATAATTATCACGGTATATCATGTAGGTTGGAAATGGATAGCTAATGACAAATGAGGGAAATTTTGAGGAAGTGGCTGAATTCAAATACCTAGGAACAATAATCACAAATAGGAATGAGATGCACAAAGAAATTAAACATAGGCTCAATTCTGGAAATGCGTGCTATTATGCATTACAGGGACTCTTGCCGTTGCAACTCCTTTAAAAAACGTTAAACTGAAAATATATAAAACTATTATTCTACTAGTTATATTATATGGGTGCGAAACATGGACTCTTACTTTAAGGGTGGAAATGAGATTACAAGTTTTTAAGAATAAAGTTCTTAGGAAAATTTTTGGACCAAAGAGAGATGAACAGACAGGTGAATGGAGAAGACTACATAACAATGAACTACATGGTCTTTATAGGAAGCCAGATATAATAAGAACAATTAAGTGTCGTAGACTGCATTGGGCAGGACATGTTGCGCGTATGGGGAATGAAAGATGTGCATGCAAGCTTCTTGTAGGAAAGCCAGAGGGAAAACGTCTAATTGGTAGACCAAGAGTGAGGTGGGAGAACAACATTAACTATGATTTGAGGGAAGTAGATTATATAGGGAATGATTGGAAGGCATTAGCTCAGGATAGGGATGTATGGAGAGCTTATGTCTGCATGGCCATGAACCTACGGTTTCGATAGTGCCAGTGAGTATGTAAGTATATCATGCAGGTAAGAGCATAAACAGTCAGGAAATAAAACAGATTTACACCTAACTTCATATTTCCTATCCTCTCCAGGACTAGTTTTGAGTAACTTTTCTCATTTTCAACTGGCATTTGATTGTCGATTTGGTAGTTGATACTCAGATTTCATTTTTTGGTGGAAAAATGAATTTCCAAATCAAATCTTTTTCCCAGGGAATTTCAAAATTCTTTATTTTCTCTTTGTATTTTTGATGTAGATTTTTTCCCAAACTTTGATTTTCTAGATTTGTCCAACATTTATTAAATTATGCTTTTACTTCAATTCTGTGCTTTTTTTTTTTTTTTTTTTTTGCCCAAGCATGAATAGCTACTGCACAATTTATTATATTCCCATATTTTATATTCTTACAATATTTGTTCCTGACGTTCAGGTATGTTTTTTGTTTTTCTTATGTTGACTTTTTTCACAATTCAGACATTTTGTCTGATAAATTCCTCATTTTTTGTCCTTTTTTTAAATTTTTGTTCCTCTTTTTAATTGGTTTTAGTAATCTACTAAGACTTTTTTTTTGTTACAAGTTTGATGTTGAACTTTTTGGAAGTTATTGTGTCAAAAAGATGATAGGTATCTTATGTAAATATGTGTATATATATATATATATATATATATATATATATATATATATATGTCCACCGCTGTGGTCTCGAGGTAGTGTGCTGCCTTGTCACACAGCGGGTCCGGGTTCGATCCCCGGTCGGGGCAGTTTTTCTGGGTGAGGTTTTTATCGGGGTTTTTCCTCACATGTAAGACAAATGTCAGGAAAACTTTAAGGCCCAAATGGTCCCCGAAATCATATGGCCATCATCCTTATCATTATCATCCTTACCATTATCATTATCATCATCATCCTTCACCAGTGTGGAAAGCAATGGGAAGCTACCACACCTATAATTTCCTAGTAAAGCTGCAAAGCATAGCACGAAAATGCTATGATTGCAGTGAAGGACCTGCCCTTGGGCAGAATTACTATGGATGGATATATATATATATATATATATATATTAGTTGGAAGTGTACTGTCTATGATTATGTTTTGCATTCTGAACTCAATTATTTTCTTGCATACAAAGTTATCTTCAAGGCATTTTATATTGCAAACTTATTTTGTGTTCTTTCTTTTGATTATAATTTTCTCTGTTCATGGGAATGTTTGTTTCAGAATAAGTATCGACATTTTTGTGGGGGCACCATTATTAGCGTGGAGTGGGTTTTAACTGCAGCGCATTGTGCACTTGTTATGTGAGTATTCATCATCATTTTTTTATTATTCCGGCTTTTACAATGAATATACATTTTTCCGGTACCCATGTTCACAGTTAACTACACATTTGTTTCAATCATTTTTTCCATTCCTGTCTGTTCATCCATATATCTTCTTCTATTTCCCATTCCCTCTTAGCTTCATTGATTCCCTGAATCCACGTAATAGTTGGTCTACCCTTCTTTTTCCTTCTCTGTGGTTCCCAATCCATGATTATCTTAGGTAGTCTTCCTTCTTCCATTCTTCTAATGTGTCCTTACCAATTTAATTGTTTCTTCTTTATAAAATCTAATATTGAATATTGTACTTGCATTTTTTCTTTTATATATGAATTTCTGATTTTATCCTTCCTGGATATTCTTGCAGCATGTCTCCAGTAGTCCATTTCAGTGGCGAGCAATTTTTTTTTTATTTGTGCATTTAAAGCCCACACATCAGCTCTATAGGTAATAATGCTTCTGATTATTGTATTAAAAAAAGTTTTTTTGTTTCTTTGAAGATATGTTTGTCCCATACTATTCCAATTCATCATTTCTGTTATTGTAGACTTCAGAGTTTGTCCTTAACCTCCCTTAAAACAACATGCCATTCTGATCTATCTGTAGTTCTTTATTTCCAATTTTTGGCTATTGTTAAATAAATTATGCACTATTAATTTCAGGATGGACCACAAGTTGTAAAGCATGTGACCACAAGTTCTAAACTATATTGAATGCTATTGATTACATGGCTAGGTATATTTGTACTACCAACATACCATATATCTCGGCGGATAAGACAATAGTTAAACCATAAAAAAAGCCCCCAAAATCCGGTCTTATAGGACAGATACAAAAAAAATTAGATTGAAATTTATAAAAATTAAAACCATTATAAAATGAAAAAAAAACTCACTAATGTATTTAAAATCCTGCAAAATCCTCACAAACCGATTAGTTGACATTTGGGGGGGAGAATGTTAGAGATTTAGGGCCGCATGCAAATACATTAGTCTCTGGTGAGCTGAGTTTTCTGTGAGCAAGTGCGAAGTTCGAATTAGCAAGTCGCTGACTGGTCATGCATGAAAGTAGTTTTTTTTTGTAATATTGGCAAGAAATTACCCAGAATTCTCAGCGATAAAACCACTTCTGTTATTTTCGTCTGCTAGAGGAATGCATTTATGCTTGCATCCTGCAAATAAAACCGTATACAACACCTGCGTCGATCGATATTATGCCGATTCTCCTGTTCTTCCAGTTGAATTCTTTGGTAGACTCTATCAAATTCCTCTTTTCCGCGTATACCGAAAACATGATCGAAGTCAAGGTCCAACATCTTGGATAAAGCAGCAAGATAGGCTGCAAGGTTTCAAAGTAAATCGGTTACCATTGATTCCCATCGGGTTGCTCATGATTCGTTCTCTGCTAAGTCACCTCGCCAGGTAGCTTAGGAATTTCGACAATTATTATCACATGAACAGATTTTTGAGTATGCAAAAACGTCTTTGGATGCAATTTTCTCAGCAGAGTACAAGCTGAGAACGACTTTTACGGTCTAATGCGTTCATAGGTACGACCCTTAATGAATCCCCATGAGTACAGCTACTATCAAACCAGTCCTGAAAACATCCGGTTATTCAATTCTTTTGCAGTCTGTTTTGTGTAGTAAATAAATGTGGACATTATTGCTTATATTGCATTGTTTCTTTTAATTATTGATGTTGTGTTATTATTACTGCATGATGCAAAGGGCACTGTATAATATTTAAATATGCGGATAACTTATATCTTTGGGTTTGATAGTAGCGTAACAAGAAATTTCTCATGCGGCAAGTCTTCCTTCCTTATCATAGCAATCTCCTTACCTCTCTGCCACCATCCATGCGGCAGGTCTCACCTCTCGTGCTAGTATTTATTTATCCAATGAGGGGTTAAAATATTAACAATATATAACATAAAATTTAATTTGAAAAATTTCGAATACGGTAATTTTGTATATGCTATACAATAAGCTAGTAATGATCGCTGATCTAAACTGAATTCATAGGCCATTAATAGTTTGGGGGTCGTCTTATAGGACAGATATATGCTAAAACTATAAAACTTTGACAAAAATCTATACCTCGTCTTATCTGAAGATCGCCTTATCTGCCGAGATATACGGTATTTTTTCTTATTTGCGATATCTAACAATATATTTTGTTCAGTGGCATGTATTCAACTCCAGTTACCCCAGCAGTGCTGGGGTATTTATTATATTTGTAATTTTGGATTAAAATAAAATTATACGATTGTCAACTTCCATTAAAATCAAATATGCATGAACATAAAAATTCAAAATTTCCTGCTGCGCCAACAGATCTCTATTGCTTTCGGTTTCATGGACCCTTTTGCATTATTATTATTATTATTATACACAGAGGAACACAGTGTTTCCTGTATGTTGTCCCTACCAACACCAGCTATTCTGTTACAGATGAATTCACACATGTGCATGTAATATATTTCGATATGTTTCTGCTAAGACCAGCGGTTATCTCACTAGATGAAGCTTATGTTTAACATCACAGGTTTTTTGTTGATAACTGCTAGCTGTATCTGGCATACGTCACAACTCAAAATATGTACTAGATAATCGATAATCATGGGTCAAATAAAGTTTTGGCTATCTATGCATGAAGCATTCCTTTGACAAAGATGACATGAGATGAGAAAAGTGATTGGCTGGTTTGGGAAGTGCCAGTACCTCTACATTTAAATCTTTCCAAATACTATTTTTTAATTCATAATATCTAATTTATACTAACTTAAGTTATATTTTTACAAAACACAAAGAAACAATATTAAATAAAATGATGTGTTAAGTGTTACTGATAAATGTGATTTTCCAAGTTAATAAAAGTATTTTAATTTATAATGTACACACGATATAAATAGTGCAGACCTTTCAGTGAGAAAAATGACTTATAACAAGTATGTGTACAATCTACTCGTAATATATATCGGCTTTTGAGAGCCTTGTCTGCTTTACATTTTAAGTGAGTATTACTTGAATACAATTGAATTGTGCATGCATGAGCATGAATTCTAAAAATGTTAATTTTTATATACCGTATTGTTATGGTAGATTTATAGAAACACATTTACACTAATAAATGCCCATACTATTTATAAACTGAAGAATTTGTAATATATCTTGTTTTAAACTAAAAGATACATTTTCATCATACTAACTCAATGGCACTAACGACCCTGTAGGTTCATGGCCGCATGGAAATAAGTCCTGTATACATCACTATCCTGAACTAATATTTTCCAAATGGCATCAATTAGTAGGCCTGTTCTGAGAACTGATTGGGGATAGATGGAGACCTTTCAGACTCTTGTCCATAATCAGCTATTATTTGAGTACAGTCCTCTCTACAAAATCTTCACAACACTTGAATAAATACAGAAGATGGACAGTAGTCTGAAATGCCTCTGGAGTTTATTATTACATCTGAGGACATCTAGATTATTCAGATACATTTTCACAATTTAAGTTATATATTTAATTTTGAGGTAGTTCCATGACACAAGTGCTTAGTCACCTGCCCTCTACCTGTGGATTCCAAATTCGCATCTCGCTCATATCATGTGGGAATCATAATAGATGAAACGGAGCCATAGTAGGTTTTTCTCGGGGTTTCTCCTATTTTTCTCTGCCAGAACTTCATTCCATCATTTTTCTCTATTCATCTCATCCATTTAATTTAATTTCATCGGCTTCTGTGATGGTGCAAGAGGCCTGATAAGCCAGCAACCATAAATATCACAAGTGAAGATAAAGTGATCGCTCTACAGGCTTCAGAAAGCCCTTGGGGTAGTAGGAGGTTAAAGCTTCCACCTTTTTAGATAATCAACATGAGATTTTAGCTGGGTTGTCAGCCCTGCTTGATGGTTGCCATTAGCCCTAGAACAAGTATCTACCGGACTTTCCAATATAAACCCAGACCGGCCTCACGGGGTTTCACCCATCAGGCAGCGCTCTCTCCTCGTCCGCATTTCACTCTGCCAGCTGCTTGTCCTTGAACTAGTCAGTTTACTATCGTTCAACAAGATGAGACATCAGCTGACATTACAGCAGCGCATTTATGTGTGTAAATGTTATTATAAATACGAATCAGCTCGTCGCGTTCGTGAGGAATTTATTAGGAACTTCCCTGGACAATTACCTCCTTCCAGATCGACAATCCACAATCTTGTGACTAAATTTGAGACCACTGGTTCAGTACAAAATAAGAAACACTCGCTCCCCAGATCTAACAGTGTGTGATTTTTATTTGTGGGGTAGCCTGGAAGACAAAGTGTTCAAAACAAATCCGCACACATTGGAAGAACTGAAGAACAACATAAGAAATGAAATCAGAAACTTGACAGTGCCCGAACTACAGCGTGTCAATCTAAATGTGTTTGCTCGGTATAATGCCTGTGTAACTGTGGGAGGACAACATTTCCAGCATTTTCTATAAGGTAAGAAACAGTTCAAGGACGGGTGGCAGACAGGGTGAATTGCGGGAGGAAGAGACAGCACTGCGTGCTGGGTGAAACTCCGTAAGGCCGGTCCGGTTTTTATATTGGAAGCCCGTTAGATCATGACTTCAGTGAGAGGCTGAGTCAATCCCAAGGTTATTGTTGCACTAGAAGATTTAGACCAATTTAAAAATTCTGACCCCACCGGGACTTGAATCTCAGATCTTCTGGTTTGTAGTGTATTATTTTAACTCTCTAATCTAAGGCATGTTCAATTTATATTACTACCTTCAATAATATTTTAATTTTATCTCATCCATTTACCTGGCATTACATTGGACATGAAAAATTTGCATCTAGATCGGAACTCGCCCCAATATCTCAGATGATAGAGCATTGGCCTAGAAAGCCAAAGGTCCTGGGTTCGAGTCTCAGTCTGGGCGAAAATTTTTCTCTTCAAATATAATTTATCCTTCAGTGAGAAGTGTTAAATTAATAATAGAAACATCAATTGAAGCCCTACTGGCTTTATAAAGTAGTGTTTAAATTCCCAATAAATGTCTTCTTAACTAAGAAGCAGCCATTTGCAAAGATAGAAGCAAAGGCTTCACAGCATTTGGTGCAGGGAATTACAACATATATAAGAGAAAAAATTGCATCTAGATCGGAACTTGCCCCGATAGCTCAGATGGTAGAGCATTGGCTTAGAAAGCCAAAGGTCCTGGGTTCGAGTCTCAGTCTGGGCGAAAATTTTTCTCTTCAAATATAATTTATCCTTCAGTGAGAAGTGTTAAGTTAATAATAAAAACATCAATTGAAGCCCTACTGGCTTTATGAAGTAGTGTTTAAATTCCCAATAAATGTCTTCTTAACTAAGAAGCAACTATTTGCAAAGATAGAAGCAAAGGCTTCATAGCATTTGGTGCAGGGAATTACAACATATATAAGAGAAAAATTTGCATCTAGATCGGAACTTGCCCCGATAGCTCAGATGGTAGAGCATTGGCTTAGAAAGCCAAATGTCCCGGGTTCGAGTCTCTGTCTGAGTGAAAATTTTTCTCTTCAAATATAAAATGTGTACTATTGAAATTTGAATTTTTCTTGCAGATATAGAGAAAGACAATCAGAAAGAAAGAATTTTTTGATTAGAGCCGGAAGCAGCATGACAAATAAAGGTGGAAGTTTACATCAAATATCAGATATTATTGTTCATCCGTGGTATAAAGGGGAGATAACTAGCTATGACAATGATGTAGCACTCTTCAAGGTAAATTAATTTTTATATTAAACCTATCGAATCCAGAATTGTTTTAAACCAATAACAAGGTACTCACAGATACTATAAAAAACTGATGTACAGACATAAGCTCTCCATATATCTTGCCATGAGATAATACTTTACAATAATTTTGTATATAATTCAACTCGATCTAGTCACGATTTCTTGACAACTTGGGTCAGTGGCATGGTAAATTAAGGGTCGTATGCAAATACATTACTCTCTACTCAAATTACTTCCAATCACTGGTGAGCTGAGATCGAATTAACGGCCGCCTTAACCGGTCATGCATGAATGTTGACGTTTTCGTAATATTGGCAACGAATTACCCAGAATTCTCAGCGATTAAACCACTTCTGTTATTTTCGTCTGCTATAGAGGAATGCATTTATGCTTGCATCCCGCAAATAATACCGTATACAAACACGTCTGCGACGCGCAATATTACGCCGATTCTCCTGTTCTTCCAGTTGAATTCTTTGGTAGACTCTATCAAATTCCTCTTCTCCGCGTATACCGAAAACATGATCGAAGTCTTCAAGGTCTGACATCTTGGATAAGTTTCAAACTACATCGGTTACCATCGGTTCCCTTCGGGATTTTCACATAAGTTTATATCTTGAGCTACGATCTTAAGGTACCTTGTCAGGTAGCTTTACAATTATTACCGCGTGAATAGATTTCTGAGTAAGAAAAATGTGTTTGAATAAAACTTTATCAGCAGAGAACGCCTTTTACTGTCTAATGCGTTCAAACATTCGACCCTAAGTCTAGACATGAAAGATCTGACAAACTTTACACAGATGTCACTTATTCCAGGCAATACTTACCATAAATCTACAATACAGGAACCATGGCTTCTTTTCCTTTCTGAAGGAAGCCATTCAGAATCTTCAGGTCCTAAAAATCCATCAATTTTGACTGAATGTGGCGATATAGGCCATACTTAAAGAGAACATAATAATAAAACTATTATTTAATAATCACATAAGGAAAACTATAAATGAAATATGCTAATTTATTATACCAGAAGATAGGAAAAAGTAATCACCTTTAAAAATCTGATAAAGTTATACTCAAAGTTCATACAAAGGGCTTAAAAAAATAAATAACAGAAAGAATTAAATTAATGCTTTTATTACCTCACCTCATATCCTTTTTCTTCTATACTGCAGTTTCGGAGCTTATCTCCATCGTCAGTAGCCTCTGGTCGACCGGTGTTTGATTAGGCAAGCACACAGATAAACTAAAGGAACTCACAGTCTGGGAAAAAATCCACATCCAGAAAAACAAGAAAGATAAACTCATGAATTTCGAAACTCCCGCAAATTTTGACCTGATCCAGAGGTTCATTGGTCCACCGATAGAAGTAAGAAGAAAACCGCCAAGGAACGACGTAACACCAGTCGACTAGAGGCTACTGAC
This sequence comes from Diploptera punctata, assembly GCA_030220185.1. Taxonomy (NCBI): domain Eukaryota; kingdom Metazoa; phylum Arthropoda; class Insecta; order Blattodea; family Blaberidae; genus Diploptera; species Diploptera punctata. Next base: position 13,540 of record JASPKZ010000051.1, read on the forward strand.
GATGGAGATAAGCTCCGAAACTGCAGTGTAGACGAAAAAGGATATGAGGTGAGGTAATAAAATCATTAATTTAATTCTTAAATTAAACCTCATAGTGTTCTTTCCCTGTGAAAGTTAAATAAACAGAGAGAATCTTATAATAAAAAATCATTCTAGATTCATATTATAATAAGTGGTTGTCAAAACCTGTCGCAACCACACCAGGATATAACTTAAAACATATCAACATATTTTGTCAGACTATGGATAACAACTTATATAAGTTTATGTAAGCAGCTATGGCAAAACATAATTATATAAAGTAGTTATACAATCAGGACCTGAAATGACCAAAATTTCCACATTTTTAGAAAGTCGAAGGCTGTAGGGTTTCCAACAGAATTTTGGGAGTAGAGAAAGGAAAAACTATCATATAAATATTCGTGATTTTTTTAACGAAATTCATTCTGGAGGCGGGGATTGAAGTGTTCACTTCAGTCTCCCTCGGGACCGGTGGATCCTTTTCATGGGTAAGCATGAGTCACAATAATATCTTCATCATAATGGATCATTTTTAACTTCAAATTGGTCGGTTCTCTGAACCATTAATAACTTTAGAATAATTTGTCTTATTATTAAAACTATGCTTTATCAAATGAGAAGACCAAAGGGTCGAACTAAAATAATAGTTAAAGATTAATAATCTACAGTTGATTTAGTGTACTCTCTCAGAGAAATATTAAGATATAAATCAAATTCGGCGCGATCCAAAATGGCGAATATAGCTTCCTTGCTCAAGATGGTTTTAAACTATGTTATTTTTACCTCAATATTAATTATTGTTATCCTTGACAGTTTTTCTGATGAACATGGGAACCAATTCTAATTTTAAACATTGGTTGATGAATTTAATGTCCGCTAATCTTTTAAATTTCTTCTCTCTTAATTTTAGAAACTTTTTGACTTCGTATTTAGTTTCGAAAAAATTGTTATTAAAGTTGAGCATGGAGGACGCCATCTTGTTTTTATATAAACGAAAAGCGCACAAGTTGTGCATGAATCTAACTAAAGTTAATGTCTTCTACACTGCTTTTCACAGTGTTGTTAGTCTGTGCAGGTCGCAATTATTGATTTGGGTAGTCTTTTACATTATGTAATGTGGTAACGGTCACATGGTAGTTCACATACACATGTTGAGTTAGGGTTGTGGTAGGTCTTCAGATTACATACTTTGTGGTGGTATCCATGCGTTGCCAGGGAATTTACAATGTGGCGCAGGTCTTGGTTGGTTTCCATCTATGTTCTATTTACCATTGCTTCTGTGGAATAAAATTCGGGTCAGATCTCTACTGAAAGAAGTTAACTGTTTAGAGGGATTCATTCTTATATATTATTCTGTCTTGTGGGTTCTCTCTTCCACCTTTCCTGAAGTTCATTTGAACTGTTTTCTTTTGGTTGATCTGGAGTTTATTTTCGTCGGCCCATGTTTCTAGCGCGTTAATCGCGTTTTGGAGGTCCTTTTTGTCTGGTGATCCGATGGCCATATCGTCTGCGTACATATATAATTTTATATTGCTTGTTGTTTCCTTTATTTTGTTGGCTAAATGATGCGTCGCCACGTTAAATAGTAGTGGGCTGAGTGGGTCTCCCTGTAGTACCCCGTTTGTTTGCTTGACTTCCTTGGATATAGATACATTGTCAGAGATATGTTCATCTTGTTTTTCGTTATTTATAACACAAACACAATTTCTGGTTTTGTTTCTTCCTTGTAACTTAAGAAGTTGTAATTAATATTTAATTTTAGGAAGTTATATTTGGAGGTTATTTTAATTATATTATTTTATTTTAATTAATCCCCTCAGGGGTCCTCATCTAGGGGATATGTGGATGGCGACCACAAGGTGCCCAAGCTGTGCAAAACATTTCTTCCACTTACTTGTGTTTTGCACTCTTTTAACTTTACTATCTAACCTCTCTTGGTTAACTCTTGTTTTTTTGACGCCGACACTATTAGGGCATCCGAGGGCTAGGGAGTCTTTCCTTTCTTCCATTTCTTCTTTCCTTTATTTTCTTTTCTTCTCCAGAAAAGCCTGACCAGAGGCTATAGATGGCAGCCCCATCACTGGTCTTGCCTTCCTTTGGCCAGCAACCAATCGAAGGGACTATTATTATGCTTTCAAGTCTTATACGAGAATTTCCCTCAAACACTGAAGGGAAAATTTTCTATAGGATCGTAACAGGCCTTGGCCTAATACTTGGAAGGAAGAAGAAGAAGAAGAATTATATTAATATTGAGGTAAGATGTCCAGACTAAAAAATAATATAATTAAAGTAACCTCAAAATATCACTTCCTAAAATTAAATGTTAATTACAACTTCTTAAGTTACAAGGAAGAAACAAAACCAGAAATTGTGTTTGTGTTATAAATAACGAAAAACAAGATGGCGTCCTCCATACTCAACTTTAATAACAATTTTTTTGAAACTAAATATGAAGTCAAAAAGTTTCTAAAATTAAGAGAGCAGACATTTAAAAGATTAGCTTACATTAAATTCATCAACCAATGTTTAAAATTAGAATTGGTTCCCATGTTCATCAGAAAAACTGTCAAGGATAACAATAATTAATATTGAGGTAAGATGTCCAGAGTAAAAATAATATAATTAAAATAACCTCAAAATATAACTTCCTAAAATTAAATATGATTTTAAACTTTGTTTATTTTTTATTATTTCACTCACCTCATACTTCATGAGGTGAGTGAAATAATAAAAAATAAACAATATTAAAGAACCTCATAGTGTTATTTCCTATCTACATAACTTAATGATTTTAAACGTTTTATTCTAGATCATGTTTTATGTAATGTTGAATTTTATAATAAAAATGTTTTGTTTTATGGTGTCATATGTTTGTATGTACAATGTGATGTCCCCGCAAATTGTGTTATTAGCATATTTCTTCGCCGCAAAACAAAGGCCAACCGCTCGGGCCAAGGTCAATTATTAATATTGAAATCTTTTTATGCTACTTAAGACCTATGATAAGCTAGGTTGTAACACTGAAGAATTAAATTAATATTTTTAATACCTCACCTCATATCCTTTAATCTTCTAGACAGCAGTTTCAGAGCTGTATCTCCATCATCAGTAATCTCACATCGACCAGTGTTATGTCATTTCTTAGCAGTTTTCTTCTTCCTTCTATTGGAAGGTTTGGAAAAAAACTCATGGTTTGGGAAAAAATCCACATCCAAAAAAAACAAGAAAGAAAAACTCATGAATTTCGAAACTCCCACAAATTTTGATTTGATCCAGAGGTTCATTGGTCCACCGATAGAAGAAAGAAGAAAACTGCCATGAAACGACATAACACCAGTTGACGAGAGGCTACTGAAGATGGAGATATAGCTCCGAAAGTGCAGTCTAGAAGATTGAAGGATATGAGGTGAGGAATTAAAAATATTAATTTAATTATATTACATTAATGTTGGGAAGTAAACATTATGAGGTATTAATAGTGAGTGGAGAACATATTTTAATCGACTCACCTCATACATTTTCAAACTTCTTTGATACCGACGATTTCAGATAATATCATGTCCTTCTTCAGTCATGGCTTCCATGAGTCGATTAAAATATGTTCTCCACTCACTATTAATGATATAAGCTCATAATGTTTACTTCCCAATATTAATTTAAATATTATGAAGTATTATATTTGAAAAGAAAAATATACGCCTAGACTGGGGTTTGAACCCAGGACCTTTGACTTTCTATGTCACTGCTCTTCCATCAGAGCTACCTAGGCCTCCAATCTAAATGCGTATTTTTCTCTTACACATAGTTAATTCCCTAACCCCAAATGCTACGATTTTTGCAAATGGCGGCTAGCTCAGATGGAAGAGCAGTGACATAGAAAGTCAAAGGTCGTGGGTTCAAACCCCAGTCTAGGCGTATATTTTTCTTTTCAAATATAATTTGTCCATCATTACGATGTTTAAAAAACGAACAATATTAACATTGAAAGAAGCACTACTGGCTTTATAAGTAATGTTTAAATTCCCAATAAAAAGTCTTCTTAATAAAGAAGCCGCCATTTGCAAAAATCGTAGCAACGGATCGTAGCATTTGGGGTTAGGGAATTAACTATGTGTAAGAGAAAAATACGCGTTTAGATTGAAGGCCTAAGTAGCTCAGATGGAAGAGCAGTGACATAGAAAGTCGAAGGTCCTGGGTTCAAACCCCAGTCTAGGCGTATATTTTTCTTTTCATATATAATTTGTCCATCATTAAGATGTTTAAAAAACGAACAATATTAACATTATGAAGTATAATCATTGAAATTCATCGGAGAAATTTTTTAATAACTCACTTCATAGAGTTCATGTTTTCCATGATACCGTGGTTTCAAACACAATCGCAAATTCTATGAGGTTAGTTATTAAAAAAATATTGTTTAGTTGTTTAAAAAAATGTTCGCCGATGAATTTAAATTAATTTAATTCTTAAATTAAACCTCATAGTGGTTAAGGTAGTGGTTTTTTTCTTTTTTTTTCCCCTGCGAAAGTTAAATAAAATTTTGACAGAGTTTGAACACATGAACCTTGAAACCAGATGTAAGTATGGTAACAAATAATCCACCAAAATTGAATCGTACCAACATGGACAGTATGGTCAAAATTTATAAGAAGTTACACTATGATGTAATTTATTGAGGTATTGGTTTAACTTTTGTAGGAATTAATTACTATAAGGTTTAATTTATGATGAAATTAAATGTTTCTTACCTCTCCTCATATAAATCTTCTAAATAGATTGCGATTTCGAGACCATAACATCTTCAGTACAATCTTGGCGACTGATGTTATGTTGATCGGAAGAAACTCTTCTTCTTCCCTCTGTTGGTGGACCGATGAACCTCTGGATCAGGTCAAAATTTGCGGGAATTTCAAAGTTCATAAGTTTTTCTTTGTTTTTCCGAATGTGGATCTTTTCCCAAACCGTGAGTTCCTTTTGTTTGTCTATTTGTTTAATTAGACTGACTTTTGATTCAATTAAATGTTTTTCGGACCAAGCATGAGCAGCTACTGCTGACTTTTCCACTTCTCCATTTTTGATGTTTCTAAGATGTTCTTTCACCCTTGTTTGCAAATTTCTATTCGTTTTTCCAATATAAATTTTGTTACAATCCCTGCATTTGATCTGATAAATTCCTGATTTGTTTTCATTTTCAATTCTCTCATTTGTATTGGTTTTAATTATCCTATTAAGGCTGTATTCATTCTTTGGTGCTAATCTTACATTAAACTTTTTGAAATTTTTTTTTTGAAATTTATGGTGTTTCAATGGATGGTAAGTGAATTTCTTGAATTTCCATTGAAACACCATAAATTTAAAAAAAAATTCAAAAGTTTAATATAAGATTAGCACCAAAGAATGAATACAGCCTTAATAGGATAATTAAAACCAATACAAATGAGAGAATTGAAAATGAAAACAAATCAGGAATTTATCAGATCAAATGCAGGGATTGTAACAAAATTTATATTGGAAAAACGAATAGAAATTTGCAAACAAGGGTGAAAGAACATCTTAGAAACATCAAAAATGGAGAAGTGGAAAAGTCAGCAGTAGCTGCTCATGCTTGGTCCGAAAAACATTTAATTGAATCAAAAGCCAGTCTAATTAAACAAATAGACAAACAAAAGGAACTCACAGTTTGGGAAAAGATCCACATTCAGAAAAACAAAGAAAAACTTATGAACTTTGAAATTCCCGCAAATTTTGACTTGATCCAGAGGTTCATCGGTCCACCAATAGAGGGAAGAAGAAGAGTTTCTTCTGATCGACATAACATCAGTTGCCAAGATTGTACTGAAGATGAGACCGTTATGGTCTCGAAATCGCGATCTACTTAGAAGATTTATGTGAAGAGAGGTAAGAAACATATAATTTCACCATTGAATTGGTTATGTAAACTTATGTCAAATTTTAGCATATTCCATTGAACTCATGAATATATTAAAAAAAGCATTTTTACATATCTCCATCAATCCTAGTTTGTAGATACTGGAAATTACCATGGAAATACAGTTTATATAAGTCAGTACTCCAGCAGCTACGAGGGCGGATCGGAAGGTAATGCACAATAATTTTTTTCTGCCTTGGTATTGCAGCTAGAATGTTGAAATTTCACAGAGATATAGTTTGAAGTTTTCACTACAGATGGTATTTTTTTCTCAGGTGCACCTCTTGCGAGAGAAGCTTGAACTATACAACAAAGATGGCGCGCATGCTACAGTCGTCCACCGTGAGGATCGGAAAGTAACGCACAATAATTTTTTTTTAAAAAAGTTTAATAGTAAAAAAAAAGGAAAAAAATCACAAATGAACTTACATCTTTTACCTACTTTTTGACATAGTCACCAACTTTCTCAACACATTTTTCCCATCGTGTTACCAGTTTCAATATGCCCTGTTCGTAGAAGTCCGTTTGGTTGGAGTGTAGCCATCTGCGCACTGCTGATTTCACTTCCACATCTGTCTCAAAGCGTTTGCCAGCCAGGAATTTCTTCATGGGACCAAACAGATGCACACGCCGGTCGTTCAGAATTGCCGCCTCAATGCCTCTGACATTCTGCGGGATTGCTGCTGTTGTTGGCTGGCCGGAGCATGGCGAATCACTAAGGTTCACGCGTCCCTCTTGGAAGAATGTGCACCACCTGGAGACATTGCTATGGTCCATACAATCATCCCCATACACGCCACGCATGTCCCTGTGAATTTCACTGGGTTTATGCCCTTTGGCCCACAAAAATCGAACAACACTTCTCTGTTCCTCACAGGTGGACGACTGTAGCATGCACGCCATCTTTGTTGCATAGTTCAAGCTTCTCTTGCAAGAGGTGCACCTGAGAAAAAAATACCATCTGTAGTGAAAACTTCAAACTATATCTCTGTGAAATTTCAACATTCTAGCTGCAATACCAAGGCAGAAAAAAATTATTGTGCGTTACTTTACGATCCGCCCTCGTATAATTTTTTTCAGAACCAAACTCAGCATATAGCAATCTTTTTTCTTTTTATAGCAATCGATTTAAAAAGTAAGGCAAAATAAGGCCATTAGAAGTGGAGGATAAACTCAAAATGAACATTTAAAAAATAGTTGTAATGACCATATTTTTTAATTTTTCGCAATCAAATTCGGTATATGTCAATGCAATAAAAGAATTTTTTTTCCCATTATCTTGTATTTCATCTTGTTTTTTTTTAAAATTACTCTTACTTTACTCTTCTATATTCTATCTCTTTTGGTTTATTTGTTACATGCTTCTTAAATCTATATCTCTGTTCTTTTAATCCCTTGGAAATTTTTTTTTAAACAGGTAAAACCACTTTTTGAATTTGGTCCAACTGTACTTCCTATAAAATTAAACAGTTATCCATTAGAATCTGGTGGCATAGTAACAGTTATTGGCTGGGGTACCACTTCAGAGTTTGGAGACAAACCAGAGATACTACAAAAAGTCCAAGTACCAATATGGCCTCAGTGGGAGTGTAAATATATTTATGGCAGAAAAGAAGCTAATATTACAAGAAACATGTTTTGTGCTGGAAGAGCAGGCAGAAGTGCATGTCATGGAGACTCTGGTGGACCTGTTCTGTACAATGGTGTGCAAGTCGGTATATCATCTTGGACATTTAGTTGCCAACAGCCAGACTTTCCTGTTGTTTATGTTAATATATATAGTTTGCGGGATTGGATACATGAGAACAGCGGAGTATGAATTTGTTCACACATTATATGCTTTTCTAGACACATTCGTATTGACATTTCTATATTTAACTGTAGATTGTCCACTACTACCCACTTCCACTCCTGTCAATTCTTCCATATTGGATCTCATTTTACTTTTCTTCAGTTTGCACTTTTATATAATTTTTTCATTTCATTACTTCATCTTATTCTTAATCTTCCAACCTGTCTTTCATCTTTCCTTCTTTTCTTTAGAACTTTTTTAGGCAATCTGTTTTGCTATTTTCTCATGTATCCAAACCACTATAAAGTTTTTCAAATAAGACAAACATTTTTATATATCAAATTTGGGAATTTTTAATATTATGAGGTTCAATTCATAAGAATTAAATGAATTGTGATTTCTTCTTACTTCATACTTCTATATTTTTTTAAAACACAGCACTGCAGTATCAGCGACCCATTGTCACCATCCTCAGCTGTTTTCACGACTGTCAATTTTTTCTTTTACCGGTAATTTGATGGCAATTTGGATAATTACTGGCAAAAGAAAAATTTGACAGTCGTGAAAACAGCTCAGGATGGTGACAATGGGTCACTGATACTGCAGTGCTGTGTTTAAAAAAACATAGAAGTATGAGGTAAGAAGAAATGACGATTCATTTAATTCTTAAAAAAAAACAAACATTTTAAGTTCTGTCACTATTTGTAGATGAAATATTCTTATATCTTATTTTTAGTGTAACAGTATCATTGTTGCTGTTTTAGTTACTGTTTGTAGAAACAATTTAAAGATATGTGGTTTATTATTAATATTTTTGTCTACTGCCACTGGGTTATCTCAAGAGTCCTTAGGGGGACCCGGAAGGCCAGATGTGATGAAAAAATGCATTTTCATTTTTTTATAAATTAAAATACTAGAAAGATTCCTCTTTAATATGGTATATTATATTTCCTGTATCTTGTTTCTAAATGTGTTTATTATTTGTTTTAAATATTTCCCGTCCCTTTAAAATGTGGGCATGAGTCGTCAACTCTCTCCCATAGTTAGCATTCATTTTTTCAATATATAAAGAACATTTTCTTCTAAACTATTAAAGCTAGAGACCTGAAATTTTCAGGGCTTCAATATAGTGCTCATATACAATTTTTACCATATTGGTGTTGTGATAGCTCAGTAATTAAAGAATTTAGGTTGCAATGCAATGTAAAAAACTAAAAGAAAATATTTGTAAAGAAAAAATGTTTATTTTTGATACAAATGCATATCTATATAAACATTATGGTAGAAGACTCTAAATATATGAACCTTTCCACTGTAAAATTTTCAACTTGATAGGATTAATAGTTCAGGAGAAAATGTTCCTTACATTTAACATTATAAGTATAGGATGTTCCGGGTCCCCTTAAACCTAAACCTAAATTCCAGACCATAGGCAATCACAGGAATAATTCCCTTTGAGAAAAATTACTGTGGTTTAAGTGAGAAACATTCCTGGACACATGGACTGTAGTCACAAGCCTTGATCATAAGGTTATGAGTCTCCACTATTATTATTATTAATAGTGGGTAAACATGGCTGAAATGGGACACAGTGTGAATAGGGACACTTTTAAATTTTATTCTCACCACTGAAATCTAAGCCCCCAGCGAACGTTCTGGCACCTGTCGACTAATCTCTGTACCTCATGTATCAAAACCAGTTGTGTGACATTTTTTTTTCTTATTTGGTTATCACAACAAAGGATTGGTGCTCCAGTTCAAGTGAAATGATAGCTTTGTACTTACAATTTTTTTTCTTATTATGCATGTCATAAATTAACTAAAGGTCCAATTACAAATTATTTTTTGTTAAATTGAAAAAAACTCCTGGTGCGACAGGCCTACAAGGCCCTTAGCCTACCATCCGGCTGCTGGCCTCACACCCACATGTGTCAATCACAGAGGTAGGTGATAATCAGCCAGTGTAGGGATGGCATGTGGTCAGCATGTCGAGTCCCCCAGCCGTTATAGCTGGTTTTCTCAACCTGGAGCTGCTACTTATTGTAGCTACCCAAATGCATCACGATGCTGGGTGGGCATCGGTCCCATACTGGCCGAAATACCATGAGAAAATTTCTTCCCCCATGGAGACTTGAACCAGTGCAAGTCCCGTAGCTCTGTGCCAAGGCTTCCTGCCTTAACCACTTGGCTATGGCGTGGGACTTTTGTTAAATTAATAAGTATTTATTATTATATAATATTTAGAAAATATTGTAATCCTATTTCATGAATACTGGGAGAATGCATCTGGTGGTAAAGGATGTGAATGGTATCATGAAAAGTGTGTTAGAGCTGAGAGAAGGAAATTAATGTTTGTAGGCCTAATATAATCGGCCGCGGTGGACTAGTGGTTATGCTCCTTGCCTCTTGTCCCGAGGGTTGCAGGTTCAAACCTGGCCGGGGTCGATGGACTTTTTTAGGATGGAAAAATCCAAGGAGCAAGTCCTCCGGGAGGGACTTTAAGCCATGGGTCCCAAGTCTGAAGATTTTCAGGCTCATAAAAGATCCATAAGCCTGAATGAAAAGGCCTTTAAGCAAGATTTACCGAATTTTCCTGTCCTAGTACTACCTTGGTTTCCTAGATGTCAGTATGAGGCAGAACGCTGACCACAGAGTAACTAAATTAGTATGGTTCAAATTCTTCCCTGTAGAGGGAGAGTCCCTAAATCTCTGTTAAGGGAAACATGGGCTTACAAGAAGAAGAAGGCCTAATATAAAGAAAGAAATCTTATTTTATTATAGTTTGTACAGGAAATTGTTATAAAATTGTTTAAAATCTGTGAGAAATAAATATATTATCAAAGGAAGTCATTTGAAATCTGTCCCGATTCACCCAAAATATTGTCCCTAATCATTCTAACAAAATATGATGAGGGGGGAAATGCAGTACTGGAATATAAATGTTAATAATTCCTTATGCATTTGATTGATTAAAACCAAAACTCGTACAAAAGGTTAATAAAGATTATATTATATCATGAAGTAGAAAACATATGTGTTACCTATAATGAAACCGATATTACAAATCTTATTCTTGTCCTGATTCACTCGAGCTTACCCTATTATTATTATTATTATTATTATTATTATTATTATTATTGTTGGTGTTGGTGTTGTTGGTGGTGTTGTTGTTGGTGGTGGTGTTGTTGTTGTTGTTGGTGGTGTTGGTATTGTTGGTGGTGGTGGTGTTGTTGTTGGTGGTGGTGTTGTTGTTGTTGTTGTTGGTGGTGTTGTTGTTGTTGGTGGTGTTGTTGGTGTTGGTGTTGTTGGTGGTGTTGGTGTTGTTGGTGGTGGTGTTGTTGGTGTTGGTGTTGATGTTGGTGGTGTTGTTGTTGTTGGTGTTGTTGTTGTTGTTGGTATTGTTGTTGTTGTTGGTGTTGTTGTTGGTGTTGGTGGTGTTGTTGGTGTTGTTGGTGTTGTTGGTGTTGTTGTTGGTGTTTTTGGTGTTATGTTGAAGTCAGTATATCTTCTTAAAGTTGGCAACAATCTGATTTCCTTGATGTATATGGTTTCTGGAACATTCATGTGAGCAGTGGAGTATGAAGTAGTTTGAATATTAATCTCTTTGGAGTCAGTGTTGTCAACTTATTTATCACGAAAGACCCAAAATACTGCTCAAAAAGTAAGATATTTCATTAAATTTCCCAAATATGTTTTGGAGACTGTAACAATCCACTTGTCCTTCCACTTGACAGATTTATGATGCTGATGATGACTATTATTATTATTATTATTATTATTATTATTATTATTATTATATTTCGTATCAACTATCTGGTGCCACTCCAGAATTGTGAGAATCTTTTTCAGTTAAGTATTGAGAGGTTGAAAAAATCAACTAACAGCTGGGATTCTCGATATACTGATGACATATTATTCATATTCAGGCTCTATCACTTCTATCATTTTGAATAGTATATGTGGATGTGAGGCCAGCAGCTGGCTAGTAGACCAAGAGCCTTCTAGCCTGTTGAACGATAATGTTTTATTATTAATATTATTATTATTATTATTATTATTATTATTATTATTATTATTATTATTATTATTATTATTGCTATAAAATTTAAAAAAATATCCAAATTATCAATTTAATCCCATTCTTCAGTCCCTGCTACTCTTTTCGTCAGTGAGGAACTGTAGTATGTACAATTAAAGATGAGATTAACAAAATTTATATATATATATAATAGAAGTAAGAAGAAAACCGCCAAAAAATGACATGACACCAGTGAACCGGAGGCTACTGATGATGGAGATAAGCTCCGAAACTGCAGTCTAGAAGAAAAAGGATATGAGGTGAGGTAATGAAAACATTAATTTAATTCTTAAACAAACAAACATTTTTGAAGAGAAAAATTATACGCTCAGACCGGGACTTGAACCCGGGACCCTTGGTTCTCTAGACCAAGTGCTCTACCAACTGAGCTACCTGAGCAAGTACCGATCTAAACGCAAATCTTTCTCTATATACATTGTAATTCCCATCCACCAAATGCTGTGAAGCCATGCTTCTATCTTGCAAATGGCGGCTCCTTTATTAAGAAGACATATTTGGGAATTATACATTGCAGCCAGTACGGCTTTTTCCAAGTTTTTAATATTGATTTCGTACATCTCAATGATGGATAAATCATATTTGAAGAGAAAATAAAGAGAATAATAAAGGAGCCGCCATTTGCAAGATAGAAGCATGGCTTCACAGCATTTGGTGGATGGGAATTACAATGTATATAGAGAAAGATTTGCGTTTAGATCGGTACTTGCTCAGGTAGCTCAGTTGGTAGAGCACTTGGTCTAGAGAACCAAGGGTCCCGGGTTCAAGTCCTGGTCTGAGCGTATAATTTTTCTCTTCAAATATGATTTATCCATCATTGAGATGTACGAAATCAATATTAAAAACAAACATTGATTTTTATATATTAGAAATGAAAATAGGTTTTATTATTTGATTATGCATGATTTGTTTCCACTGGAGTCTGACAAATTGCACAAACTCTGTGTGATAGACATTTCTATAAAGGGGCAAAAAGTTCTCCTCATTAGTTTCTTGACAAATTGCTTGGAACCCAAAATATGCTGTACTTACAAAATAAAACCTTAATTCATAAGTTTAAGAACCATGGTTATAGAAAGTTTCTTTCTAGTTTTATAAATATTGGAAACTTTTTTTCAGAACATGCTGTATTGTGGTAAATAATCATCTTGATGTTGCTGTTATGTGATAACCTTGTATTCTCTTATTGACCTCCATGTTTAATCAGTACAACTGAGGTTATTGGATATATCAGTTTAATAAGGTTCATGAAAGATGCGGTTTATTTTGTTTGCTCTGGTTTTAATTCTAACATTTATCATTGCCAGTGAGTATTTTATTTTATCTGAATATTATTATCAATCTTAAAAATATGTAATTTTTAATTTCTTGTAAGTTATTTCTTTACAACCTTCATTTAAAGATACCAGAACAATGGTCGAGTAAATACTAACAATGGAAAATTAATTACTCCGTAACCGGTCTAAAAAAAACAGAACATATGAGATGATGTGTTACTTATATTAATACAAGCTAATACCCGGAGTGTGCTGCTATGCCTAAATAAATTAAATATTGAGGGTTAATTAATTATATTGAAAACACTACGACATACCAAACATGGCAGTTGCTAGAGTAAATTTTTAATTTCAAATTTTAGGTAAACCTCCACTTCTAGCGGTCAGATTTTGCTGATTTTTGGATTATGCATATCTTGGTTTATTTTAATAGGATATTCCGAGTTTTGTTGTGAAACATTGATAATCACAAATGCTAGAGGGATTTTTAAATTTTCGTTTCAGGTGAACTCCTACAACTAATGAATTTAGGACATAATAGATATCGGCTAAATTCTCACCGCATCTGAAAACCTGTATATGCAAATTTTCATGAGGATCGATTGAACGGTTTAGGAATCTATAAAGGACAAACAGAGAAACAGACATACCCCTCCTTTCCAGAGGTTTCTACTCCCGAAGCTTCTATGCTAAAAATGTCTCGATTGACAAGCTAAGAAAGTTCTTTCCCTTGCCTATATAAGATTCATGTGTTGGGAGGCAGTTCGTTGTGTTTGGACAGTGCAGTAATCAGAAGAAATGGGTGGAAGTGAAACAATTAGAGGCTGGATATAATTGTGCAGAAAATGAAACTGTATAATAAGATTAATTATTATTGTTGCAAGTTTTATGCAAAGTGTCTCTGGAAGTTTATGTGAATCAAATAAAATTATTGTCTAAGATTTATGTGAACATCTGTTATGTAAAAGAGATAACATAGTGAGAACAACACCTCGGTAGACCGCGACAAGATTAAATGTTACCAATATTAGATTTTTTAAAATGAATATAATTGCAGGTTCTAAAATACAATTTATTATATAATTCCAATATTTATTGGCCTCGGTAGTCTAGGGGTTAAATTCCTTGCCTCTAATCCCAAAGGTCATGGTTTCAAAACAGGCCAGGTTTCATGGATTTTTTTTAAGATGAAAAAAAATACAAGCGACAAGTCCTCTGGGAGGGACTTGAAGTCATGGATCCAAGTGTGAAGATTTTTGGGGGCTAATTAAGAGCCCCTGAACAAATTAAATTTATTAAAATCACTCCTCACCTCATATTTTGTATTCTTTTCTTACGTGGAATGGTACATAAAACAAGGGAAGATAGAGTAAGGAATGACAAAATCAGGGAGACATTAAATGTAGAAAAATTAAAAACACATATAGAAAAAATATACTGAAATGGTTTGGATATTTTAAAAGAAAAGGGAAAAACTACCACGAGAAAGATCAATTAATCAAGCGAAGAAAAGTTTATAAGCAAGAGGATACGACTGGGAAGAACTAAAAACAGAAGGAAAGCTTGGGAAGATAGAAATGGTTGGAGGTGTATCTGGAATCGACCTTCCGAAAGGAGGACATGATAAGAGGATGATGATGATGACTCCTCGCCTTATATATTGTATTCTTTTTAAGACTTAATTCTGCAGGCAAATAATCCTCGAAGTACTCTCTGAACAAAATTTAATTGCCTTTTCCATTCAAGTAATACCTTTTTTGCCTACTAATACTCACTTTAGGCAACAAACTAATAACTTGTTACCAACCGCTGTCTATAGGGAAATAAATTTAACTAAATCAGCTTGGTTAAGTAGCACCTTCAAGGAAGAATCCTTGCCCCTTGTCTGTGACATTCTTCTTACATTTGGTGTCTCCTTTTGGGTAGTCGTTGAACAAAAGCATCCAATTTCCTCAATAGTTTTACATCTCCCTCTCCTCTACTTCATTCCAATCTATTCTACTTCTTTCAACGTCCTTCATAACTTGTTCTTCCCAACTACATGTCTTTCTTTGTGTTCTATCTATTGCCTCTCTTGGTAACCTACCAGTATCCATGCTTTTGCATGGCCAAAAATCTTATTCTATTATTTTATGTTTCATTCTGTACTAACTAACTCACTGGCACTGACAAATCCATAGGTTCATGACACGTGGACATAAGCTCTCCATACATCCCTATCCTGAGCCAATGTTTTCCAATCATTCCCTGTATAATCTACTTCCCTCAAATCATAGTTAATGTTATTCTGCCACCTCATTCTTGGTCTACCAACAGGGCGTTTTCCCTCTGGTTTTTCCTACAAGAAGCTTCCATGCACGTCTTTCATTCCCCATTCGTGCCATGTCATCTTTATCTTCTGTGGGAGCATGTACATTTACAATTACAAAATAATGCTATTTACCCTTTAGAATTATGTATGATATACTATTACTGACAAACTTAATATCTCGGATAGCGCATAGGATCCTCCTTCGGACTAAAAAACCAGTTCCAAATTCAGGTCTTTCTGCACCCCCGTAGTATAATGCAAAGCTTCCTGATTCCTGACTACCTTCTCCTGGCCACCTAACTTCCTGTAAAGCGACTATATCCAATGGCGATTTATCTAATTCCCGCGTTAATATCTCTAGTGCCCCGCTATTGTATAAAGTCCTAACATTCCATGTTCCTAGGAACATGTCCCTGTGTTTGAGCCTTTGGCATGGGTTCCCTGAAGTAGTCCCCGCCCAAAGAACCGAATGGGGGACTACTTGACCTCTGGAAAATTTTACCACAGTTGAGAACCCACGTCCGCATTTCTTGACGGTTGTATAATTTCATTCTGTACTTCTAATGAATTTTATTATGTGAGATAGTAATGTATTAATTACAGCAACTAATCATCTGAAGAGCAGACGTGTGAAAGCACGACCAATTGTAGGTGGTGTAAATGCCAATATTGCAACATATCCTTATCAGGTAATTATTTATATTTCTTTATAATTTTTAATAGTTTACATTACAAACATTAAATTATATTATTGTAATGTAAATTGTGTATTCTGTTTTACAGGTTTCTGTAAGTTTTTTTATAGACAGAATAAAAGGAGAAAAAGACACAGGTGATGTTTATGAAGCAGTTATTGATGCAGATCTTGCAAAAAATGAGGTAAATATTAATATTTAACTTTTATAGGAATTAGTCACTATGAGGTTTAATTAATGGTGAAATTAAATGTTTCTTACCTCTGCTCATATATATTTTCTAAGTTGATCGCGATTTCGAGACTATAACTGTCTCATCAGAACTTTGTTGGTGACTGGTGTTATTTCGATTGGAAGAAGCTCTTCTTCTTCCCTCTGTTGGTGGACCGATGAACCTCTGGATCAGGTCAAAATTTGCAGGAATTTCGAAGTTCATAAGTTTTCTTTTGTTTTTCTGAATGTGGATCTTTTCCCAAACCGTGAGTTCCTTTTGTTTGTCTATTTGTTTAATTAGACTGGCTTTTGATTCAATTAAATGTTTTTCTGACCAAGCATGAGCAGCTACTGCTCTTTTTTCCACTTCTCCATTTTTGATGTTTCTAAGATGTTCTTTCACCCTTGTTTTCAAATTTCTTTTCGTTTTTCCAATATAAATTTTGTCACAATCACTGCATTTGATCTTATAAATTCCTGATTTGTTTTCGTTTTCAATTTTTTCATTTTTATTGGTTTTAATTATCCTATTAAGGCTGTATTCATTCTTTGGTGCTAATCTTATATTAAACTTTTTGAAAATTTTTTGAAATTTATAGTGTTTCAATGGATGATGAGTGAATTTCTTGAAACAAAAGAAAACTTATGATCTTCGAAATTCCCGCAAATTTTGACTTGATCCAGAGGTTCATCGGTCCACCAACAGAGGGAAGAGGAAGAGTTTCTTCCGATCGGCATAACACCAGTCGCCAACAAAGTTCTGATGATGAGACAGTTATAGTCTCAAAATCGCGATCAACTTAGAAAAATATATGAGGAGAGGTAAGAA
This sequence comes from Diploptera punctata, assembly GCA_030220185.1. Taxonomy (NCBI): domain Eukaryota; kingdom Metazoa; phylum Arthropoda; class Insecta; order Blattodea; family Blaberidae; genus Diploptera; species Diploptera punctata. The sequence continues at coordinate 30,703 of JASPKZ010000051.1, forward strand.
ACATTTAATTTCACCATAAATATTAATATATTGTTTCTGTATTCGGTGAAAGTTATCAAAATCTATATATGTGTGTGTGTGTGTTCCAGTACCACCGTTTGCACATATCATTCTTTGGGTTATGCACTTGATTTTTTCATCTCTCATGTTCCCATTCCAGGATTCTAGTTTTTGACAAAAACATTCATCTATTCAATCCATACATCTCAGTCATTTCATATCTCCTCTTAAATCATTTCCATCCATTCAGCTTCTCTTTTCTCAATTTTTTTAAAAATTGTACTTCTCACCTATATCTCGACTTACTTCCTAGTCCCTCCCCTTCTAATCCAGTGCTTGTCTTTTTCTCTTTCCACTAATAATTCTGTCGGCTGTCGTAGACTAGTGGTTATGCCCCTTGCCTCTGGTCCTGAGGGTCGCGGGTTCAACCCCGCCGGGGTTGATGAATTTTTTAGGATGGAAAAATCCAAGGGGCAAGTCCTCCAGGAGCGACTTTAAGCCGTGGGTCCCGAGTCTGAAGATTTTCAGGCTCGTAAAAAATCCTTAAGCCTGAATGAAAAGGCCTCTAAGCAAAATTTACCGAATTTTCCCGTCCTAGTACTACCTTGGTTTCCTAGATGTCAGTATGAGGCGGAATGCTGACCACGGACCACTCAAAATTACATCTGTACGAAAACAAGTGTAACTAAATTAGTATGGTTCAAATTCTTCCTTGTAGGGGGAGAGCACCTAAATCTCTGCAAAGGGAAAACATGGGCTTACAATACAAAAAAATACTAATAATTCTTTTAACATAGCAACATCATCTTATTCTATTATCCTCCATTTCATCTTGTATTTTATCAACTGAAAATTTCTCTTACTTTGGCTTTCTGTATTCTATCTCTTCTGATTTTTCCAAGCATATCTTTTCCTTGAATTATACTTAAATCATACCTTTTACTATTTATTCATGTTTCATCTCCATAAATTAATACGGGTTTAAAATATGTTTTACACATTTATTTACAATTTACCCTATACCTAGCAAAATTGTTTTGGATGATGAAATTCTAGAACGAGTAAACAAATTTAATTATTTGGGTTATAATTTAACATTTCAAGATGAGGCTGATATATCAAAGAAAATCACAAATTTTACAAAAACAACGGGGATAATTAACAGTGTAATGAAACCATCTTTAGTACAAAAGAACACAAGATTATGGCTTTATAAGGTTCTCGCAAGACCAGTATTAAGATATGGTAGTGAAGCATGGACAATACGAAGAAAAGATGAAAGCCGAATAACAGCAAATGAGATGCGATTTATGCGCCGTACAGCAGGCTACACAAAGTGGGACCATAAAAGAAATGAGGAAATTATGGAAGAGTTAGATGTAGAACCCATTCTTCAATATATACATAACTACCAGAACAACTGGAAAGCCCATCTTCAACGAATGCTGTCTCATAGAATTCCAAAAGCCATACTTTGCTACTGCCCCAAGGCAAAAGATTGCTGGGATGTCCAAAAAAGTGCTGGATGGAAAATTCCTCTTTGAGACTGTAACAGGCCACACGGCCTAATACTTGCATGGATGATGATTTTACAATTCAGTGGTATATCTTGATTGTACAGTAGAATTTAATTAAACGTTTTAGCACCAATTTGTACCTTTATGTTTTTTTTTTCATCTTTATTAATATCAATTCCTAAATAAATAAATAAACTATTTGAATTGTCTAATATAGAGTCAAAGTTAAAATTGGGAAACACATTATGAGGTTCTTAATTAATAAATTATTGAGTCATTTTAACATCTTACCTCATATTTCATGTTTTTCAAACACGGTAACTATAGTTTTCAAATGATCTTGTCATTCATTTTCAACCGCCATTATATTTCATGTTTTTCAAACACGATAACTATAGTTTTCAAATGAATGACAAGATCATTTGAAAACTATAGTTACCGTGTTTGAAAAAGATGAAATATGAGGTAAGATGTTAAAATGACTCATTAATTTATTAATATAGAGTCATCTGAATTTTATTTTTGTGTGTGCTGATTTTTTCCTCCCATACATCTGTATAATTTGATCTAAGAGTGTATATGTTTCAGTGCCATCCAAATCACACTTTTCATGCTTTGGATCCTCCATTAGACAGATACATAGAATTAATATGTTTGTTTTCAACTTATACATCACTTTGGCAGATAATTTTACCTACGTGACATATACTTATGTTGTTTACAGAGAAGAGTAGGCCTATGTAGTGGAAGTTTAAACAAATAACAGTAAATATTGCATAATTTTAACACATTAAAATATCTTAACAGATTTTTCTTAAAATTCATCGGAGAACATATTGTTTAAACAACTCACCTCATAGGATTCATGCTTCCATGATATCGCGATTTCAAACATAATCATGTTCATCGTCAGCCATAACTCCGACTGATGAAATTCTTCGGCCGTCAACTATTCTATTGTCGCCATCTTCAGTGCTGCCATCTATGGTTGAATTTATGAACTTCGAAATCAATGTAATTTCGTTAGGGATATCAAAATTCATTGATCTATTTTTGTTTTTCTGAATGTATATTTTTCCCAAACTGTCAATTCCAAAGGTTTCTCTACTTGTTTTAAAAGTTTAGCTTCTCTTCTAATTTTATGATGTTCTAATAAACTATGTGCAGCAATTGCAGATTTTTCAATTTCACAATTTTTAATATTTCTGAAATGTTCCTTTGTCCGAATTTCCAAATTCCTTTTTGTTTTTCCTATATAAACTTTATTGCAATCTTCACAATTTATTTGATAAATTCCAGATTTCTTACTGTCTGGAACATTGACTTTTTTATTGGTACTTAGAAGATTACCCAGACTAAATTTATATAAATATAGATTTTTCTTATTTTGCTGAAACGAGTTCACTAAAGGAGCAACCCTAGTTCATTCAAAGGGAACCATTCAAACAACAGCCTAAAAAAAAACAGCTGAAAAACAAACTGTAGTAGAATATTGCAAATTATTAAAGCATTCAGCTAAATAAAATAAATTAATGATATTCCAGTGGATACCTTCACATATTGGGAGGAAATCAACTTTTATAAGATTCATGATGTGTTCCGTTGAGGTATTATTCAAAATTAAAATATAAAATTATGGAATATTCACCTGAAAGGTCAGTCTCCTCAACTTAATTAATTATTTAAGTGTAGCACTTTTGGGACTTGTCCCATCATCGGCAGGATTCAAAACTGGTGTTTCACTGAAGATCTGGTAGAGGGATTTACATGTATTGGGTTCGTTTTCGTTTATCAGATTGTCGTTGTTGTGAGTTGCTTTCATGATTTCCATCTCTTCGAGTATGTTTATCTTCGCTGGATATTTTCTCTGTGCATTACTGTTAGGGTGTTTTCAATATTTAACATGTGATGTCCTTCCAGGAAAATCAAGCTATGCAAAACTCGTTATCCATGAAGGACATCGCATGTTAAATATTGAAAACATCCTAACAGTAATGCACAGAGAAAATAATCCAGCGATGATAAACGTACTCGAAGAGATGGAAATCATGAAAGCAGCTCACAACAATGACAATCTGATAAACGAAAACAAACCCAATACAAGTAACCCCCTCTACCAGATCTTCAGTGAAACACCAGTTTTGAATCCTGCCGATGATGGGACAAGTCCTGAAAGCGCTATAGTTAAATAATTAATTAAGTTGAGGAGACGGATCTTTCAGGTGAATATTCCATAATTTTACATTTTAATTGGCAGGAAAACTGTAACATTTGAGTTTGGGAGGATTACAGGTCAAGATGCTTGAAGGGCAGCCCCATCACTGAAATCGGAAACTGTAGGAGATAACTCCAACTTTTAATATTTAATTTTAGGAAGTTATATTTTGATAATCAATTGAGTTGGTTAAATTAATATTAAGAAGCTAAAGCTGTTACTATGATTGAAATAAGTATATTAAAGTACACTACTAAATTATTGTAATCAAATGGTAAAGAGAAAAATTTATGCCTGAACCGGGAATCGAACCCCGAACCTTCAGCTTTCCGTGCTGATGCTCTAACCATTGAGCTAATCCAGGCTTCCTTCCCATCCAAGCATAAATCCTTCCTTTACCTTACTGTCTTGGTCCCACATTCAAATGCTATGAATCATCATTCACAAATACACAATGAATGGCTTCTACCTGAAGAAGACATGAATGGGAAGGAAGCCTGGATTAGCTCAATGGTTAGAGCATCAGCACGGAAAGCTGAAGGTTCGGGGTTCGATTCCCGGTTCAGGCAAACATTTTTCTCTTTACCATTTGATTACAATAATTGAGTTGGTGTTTACTTGATGAAAATCCATATTTATTAATTAAATAAAAATAAAATGTAGTTTTATTTGATTTTCATATTTATTATATAATTCAGTGACAGCTGTTTCGGTACACTGTACCTTCTTCAGACATGTTAACAAATTATGAATTGTGTTCCAACTGATCTAAGCAACAATACAACAATATTTATTTAAATTTAACAAAGGGGATTCATTCAAATCAAGTTGAGAATTTAACAGTTTTTTACTACTTTTAAACTTATTAATTTCTACAGCCTCCAAAACATCTAACTTCTTACCCTTATCACAAATGTGTAAAATTTCAAAATTTGGATCGAATCAATGATTAAATTGGAATAGGTGGTTAGCATAGTTTGAATTTTCTAAATTTCTGTTATATGCTCTCATGTGTTCCTTTATCCGAGAGATAAAAGGTCTACCAGTTTGTCCTATATAGACATTGTCACATGTGCCACACTTCAATTTATATACACCTGATAATTTTTCTTTTTTTGTTTTGGTTTTATTGTTTTTTATTATATTTTGTAGAATTTTATTAGTTTTAAATGCCACATTAATGTTCAACTTTTTGAAGTGTGTTTAGATATTTTATTTGAAAGTGGGCCTATGTATGACATTACGACATGTTTCTTATTGTTTTCTTTGGGTACAGGAAAAACTTTGTTAATTGCTTTTTTGTAATTAATCTTCTTAATTAAACATTCTATAATTTCAGGGTCGTATCCATTATTAACAGCCAATTGTTTAATAATATTCAATTCATTATTATATTCCAAGGGTGAAAGAGGGATATTTAAAAGTCTATGAATGTAACTATTAAAGGCTGCCATCTTATGAGTATATTGGTGAAGAGAAGAACTATGGATAGTGGTATCAGTATGAGATGGTTTGTGGTTATTTTAGTTATATTATTTTTGGTCTAGACATCTTACCTCAATATTAATGTTGATTTGTTCTTGGACATGTTTCAAAACAACATTAATATTGAGGTAAGATGTCCAGACCAAAAATAATCCAACTTTTAAATCCACATTTCAAAGAAATCAAAATGAGAGCATGCTGGACTGATGTTGAATTGACGACTTTGTCTTGAATCAAGATATAGGTATAAAACAGAATATGTCAATGTGCATTCATTAAGGCTGTATGGTTACCTGAGGAGTGAGTGCTTACTTGTAGGTCTACTGTTTCTATTTAGGTACTTCTCTAAGACCATATGAAATTGAGTAACATTCTGTATATATTGATATGTATAAAATAAAGTAAAGTTAAAACGTACCTTTTTAGGTCAGAACTGTCGTCCTCAACTTATAAAATATGTATGCTTTTTTGTCTGAAGGCCTTTCAGAATCTCTATTCCATCTTTAGCAGGTCTTTATTCGCTACATTACTTGATCTCAGTGCTGATCCTAATGTAGTGTTGTCTGTGATTACGTTAGGACCAGCACCGAGAACATCAAGTAATGTTATATTATTTTTGGTCTGGACATCTTACCTCAATATTAATGTTGATTTATTCTTGTCTGGGAAAGCTGACGATAAAACAGAATTGTTTTGAAACATGTCCAAGAACAAATCAACATTAATATTGAGGTAAGATGTCCAGACCAAAAATAATATAATTAAAATAACCTCAAAATATAACTTCCTAAAATTAAATATCAAGTAATGTAGCGAAGAAAGACCTGCTGAAGATGGAATAGAGATTCTGAAAGGCCTTCAGACAAAAAGCATAGGATGACGGTTCTGACCTAAAAAAGGTACATTTTAACTTTTTTATTTTATGACTATCCACCTCAACGGTTTTAAACAATGAATTTTATTACATTGATATGTTTTTTATTTCAGACTGAATCCTCTATCTCTCATTTCTGTGGAGCTTCTATAATTAGCTTGAGTTGGGTCCTTTGTGCAGCACATTGCTTGGATAAGTTAGTATATTAAAATATTTAATTACTTTTTGTTTACATATAAACACATATTGATACATAATTAAAAAAGTGGATTCTTACTAACTTACTGACAGTTTCAAATCTAGAGATTTATTACCATATAGATGTAAGTTCCCTATGCATTCTTATTCTGAGTACAGTTAAGCACCATGAACTGAGATGGGCAAGACATCTGGCATGAATGGGGAATGAAAGAGAGTTATGGAAATTTCTTGTAGGAAACTAAAGGGAAAGCATCCAATAGGCAGGCCAAGAATGAAATGGAAGAATAATTATTTTTTAAAAAATTATTATTCACTGAGAGCATATTTATTAATTAAATAAAAATAAAACGTAGTTTTATTTGATTTTCATATTTATTATATAATTCAGTGACAGCTGTTTCGGTACACTGTACCTTCTTCAGACATGTTAACAAATTATGAATTGTGTTCCAACTGATCTAAGCAACAATACAACAATATTTATTTAAATTTTTTAATTTAACAAAGGGGATTCATTGAAATCAAGTTGAGAATTTAACAGTTTTTTACTACTTTTAAACTTATTAATTTCTACAGCCTCCAAAAGATCTAACTTCTTACCCTTATCACAAATATGTAAAATTTCAAAATTTGGATCGAAACAATGATTAAATTGGAATAGGTGGTTCGCATATTTTGAATTTTCTAAATTTCTGTTATATGCTCTCATGTGTTCAAAATTTTGAAATTTTACATACTTGTGAAAAGGGTAAGAAGTTAGATCTTTTGGAGGCTGTAGAAATTAATAAATTTAAAAGTAGTAAAAAACTGTTAAATTCTCAACTTGATTTGAATGAATCCCCTTTGTTAAATTAAAAAAAATTAAATGAATATTGTTGTATTGTTGCTTAGATCAGTTGGAACACAATTCATAATTTGTTAACATGTCTGAAGAAGGTACAGTGTACCGAAACAGCTGTCACTGAATTATATAATAAATATGAAAATCAAATAAAACTACGTTTTATTTTTATATAATTAATAAAAAGAAAACTGCAGTTCCTGTGTTTAAAAAACATAAACTATGAGATAATGTAACAAGTGACTCATTCATTGTAAAAATAATAATTGAATATAAAATTATACTTGTAATTTTTCAGTCGCAGAATCAAACCTCAGTTTATTGGGATTCGTGTTGGCTCAAGCATAAGGGACAAAGGTGGTAAAATATATGCAGTTGACAAAATAATTACTCACGCTAAATTTAGCGAAAGAGTTATGCTTGATTATGACATTGGCCTCATAAAGGTAAGTTGTATTAAGACAAAGTGTTTTACGTTTTGTTTTATAATCTTGAAAGTTTAATTTAATTTTAGTTAAGTTGGTATTTAAATCCTTCACACATGGAGTAATATAATACAAATGGAAACTGTATTCAGTGACCCTTGAAGCTTCTCTTCTAAATTAATTAGTGAATTGGTGCTTAGATTAATAATTGAAATTTTCTTTATTTGGACAAATATAACTGTTATTAATTATTTGCTGATATACAGTAAAATATTAATGAAATTATTCCATGGACACTAAAAAGACAACATGAAAGCAGAATAACGGCTTGTGAAATGAGATTCATGCGCAGTGCAGCGGGTTACACCAGATGGGATCGAAAAAGGAACACCGATATCTTAAAAGAAGAATATATTAAACAATACCAGCTAAATTGGAAACACCATCTTGAAAGAATGAGTTCAAATCGGATCCCCAAAGCTGTTTATAATTATATACCAAGAGGACGAAGATCTCTGGGCCGTCTTATGAGACGCTGAGGGAAAATTTTCTATAGGATCGTAACAGGCCTTGACCTAATACTTGGAAGGAAGAAGAAGAAGATGACTCCAGAACATGTGGCAATATATATGCCACTTTTTCATTAAACTGCTTTAGAATATTACTGTAAGTGTTACAACTGTCCATGATTATATTCTCTCAATTTTATACACTAACTTAACCTAACCTAACCTAACCTAACCTAACCTAACCTAACCTAACAAAATAATTTGCATAGGCCTAATATTACTGAATAAACTAACTTGCCCCCATTTTCTCATCTAATAAAATTAATTGAGTAAGTAAATAACATTATATTTGAAGAGAAAAATTTTTGCCTAGACCGGGACTCGAACCCGGGACCCTTGGCTTTCCGGGCCAAGTGCTCTACCAACTGAGCTACCGAGGCGAGTTACGATCTAGACGCAAATTTTTCTCTTATGTACGTTGTAATTCCCTCGCGCCAAATGCTTGAAACCATAGCTTCTATCTTTGCAAATGGCGGCTTCTTAGTTAAGAAGACATTTATTGGGAATTTAACACTACTTTATAGCCAGTAGGGCTTGTATTGACGATTTTATTATTAATTCAACACTTCTCATTGAAGGATAAATTATATTTGAAGAGAAAAATTTTCGCCTAGACCGGGACTCGAACCCGGGACCCTTGGCTTTCCGGGCCAAGTGCTCTACCAACTGAGCTACCGAGGCGAGTTACGATCTAGACACAAATTTTTCTCTTATGTACGTTGTAATTCCCTCGCGCCAAATGCTTGAAACCATAGCTTCTATCTTTGCAAATGGCGGCTTCTTAATTAAGAAGACATTCTCTTCAAATATAATTTATCCTTCAATGAGAAGTGTTGAATTAATAATAAAATCGTCAAGTAAATAACAATCTGACAATTTATATCAAATGAACTGTGTAGTCATTGTTACTTACAAATAAAAAAGGGCATGTATCCTATATTTACCACTCTATTCTGGAGTCTAGTGATGTACAATTTTGCAGCTTTCAAATGGAAGTGGAATCTGAATCCCAGCTGACCCGCATGTAAAACCATAGGCAAAAGTCGCAAAATGCTCAAAATCACCGACTGCTGATAACATAGCTTAATCCTGTGGCTGAAGGAGGGTATCTAATAAAATGAGATAAGAAAGCTACAAGGAATACTAAAAGCAATCGGGTAGTTAAAATTTCTCTGTAATATTTAGAAATTAAATATTTCAAAACAGTTGCATCCAAAGACTTATATGAAGGTACACTGAGTATTAATTTAATGAGATCCCAAGTATTTTCAGAAGAATAAATAATAGTAAAATAATAACATCTTTATATTTAAATTAGTATTGGGAAGTAAACATTATGAGGTTATATCATTAATAGTGAGTGGAGAACATATTTTTAATGACTCACCTCATATATTTTCAAATCAACAACCACAAAATTTCATCAGTGGAAGCCATGACTGAAGAGGGGCAAGATATTGTCTGAAACCGCCGGTATCAAAGAAATTTGAAAATATGTGAGGTGAGTCGTTAAAAATATGTTCTCCACTCACTATTAATAATAACATCTTTGTTGGAAATATTGTTTCAAATAAAGTTCAGTTCATTTAAAAATGCAGTGATTTGTTTTGTATAATGTACATTAACACTACCTTTTGGATACTTTTTCGTATATACATTGTAAGTAATATAGCCCACAGACGAAGAGAATGAAAGCACAGGACGAAGGGGAGGCACGAGGAACTGCAAGCAATACAATGGCATTCTACCTGAGAATAAAGGAACACTCATGACGTATGAAATACCTACTGCTTTCATTCACTTCGTCTGTGGACAATATACATAGAGGGCAGTGGTTTTATTTCCCACACGCGTGTTGTAATATATAATATTATATTTATTTATATTTCTCTTCAAATATAATTTGTCCTTCAGTGAGAAGTGTTAAATCAATAATAAAAAAACGTCAATAGTTATTTATGTTGGCAACCCCAAAATGTACGAAGTTGAACTTTCAATCATGGTCGCCATTGTTGTAAGTACGACAAAATACACTATCACACAAAAATAAATAATTTTGGGGATTGTTAGGGAAATGATACACTACTATAATTTAAAACATCAATAAATGGACAAATTACTGTTGCATAAAGTGATTAAGAACCTGAGGGAAAAGAATGAGAAATAGGGAAATGTTTAATTAAAATCTAACTTAAAAATAACCTAATAATCATAAAATAAACACTATGGATCCTAAAATGTTAGCTATAAATCATGGTAAAAAAGAATTGCCAATGTATCAGAATATAATATTTAATTTTAGGAAGTTATATTTTGAGGTTATTTTAATTATATTATTTTTGGTCTGGACATCTTACCTCAATATTAATGTTATTAATATCAGAATATACTGCTCACATTGTCTCTTTTAGTCTCACTGTCTCCAATGTCCTGCAGGATCTGAAAACTTAAGATAAATTTCATAATATAAATTAAATATAGCTAACGTACATAAACTCTAATACAACCTACTGAAAATCCTAATCTATCCACCCAAATGTAACAAAATGTAAAAAAATAAAATAATGATGTAGGGCATATTAACGAACGGTGTTGTTAGATGTTACAGTAAAAGAACACATTTAAATTATTGTAAATCAATGGTAAAGAGAAAAAATTTTGCCTGAACCGGGAATCGAACCCCGAACCTTTAGCTTTCCGTGCTAATCCTCTGTCCACTGAGCTAATTCAGGCTTCATTCCCAGGTTCGGGGTTTGATTCCCGGTTCAGGCAAAAATTTCTCTCTTTACCATTGATTTACAATAATTTGTGTTGTCATTAATTTACTTACTTCTATCATAGTAATAGCCTTAGCTTCTCAATATTAATTTAATAAAAAAGAACACATGTTGGTCACCTCGAACATGGTCAATAAATTAATCAATAGCATTCAATAAAGTTTAAAAACCTGTGGCTGTATAGTTAATATTTTGTAGTTCATTCTAACATGCATAGTGCATCATTTCCCTAACAGTACCGGTAGCCATAATTTTATTAGAATAAATTCACTTTATATGGTGTAAAATTTACAGTTTAATGAATTTAATCATAAATATTAGCAGAGAAAATTATTAAAATTCATTGGAGAACATATTGTTTAAACAACTCACCTCATAGGATTCATGCTTCCATGATATCGCGATTTCAAACATAGTCATGTTCATCTTCAGCCATAACTCCGACTCTGAAGATGAACATGACTATGTTTGAAATCGCGATATCATGGAAGCATGAATCCTATGAGGTGAGTTGTTTAAACAATATTTCTCCGATGAATTTTAATGATTATACCTCATAATGTTTACTTCCCAACATTAATTTAATATAGAGAAAATTATTTTATTTTGTTTTATAGGTAAAACAACCATTTGAATATGGTCCTACAGTACAACCAATTTCGCTAAACACACAACGATTACGACCAGGGATGCTAGTGACAGTAACAGGATGGGGTGTTACGACAATGGGTGGTGATCTTCCAGAAATCTTGCAGAAAGTTGAAGTGCCGATGGTACCATATTGGGAATGTCAATGGCTTTATGGGAAAGAGAAACTGACAGAAAACATGTTTTGTGCTGGACGAGCTGGCTATGATGCCTGTCAAGGTGACTCTGGTGGACCTGTTGTGTATGATGGACATCAGATTGGTGTAGTTTCTTGGGGAGAAGGTTGTGCATTGCCTGGATATCCAGGAATATATACTGACGTTGCTAAATTTCGTGATTGGATTCGAGAAAATAGCGGAGTTTAATATTAGTCACATATTATTTTTTATTGTTTATCCAATTATATATTGATTTATTGTGAATATCGGAATAAAAATGTAAAATTAAAAAAAAAATTAAAACCTGACATAAAAAAATATTACAGTTCTGTAAACTGAAAAATAAATATTTCTTTTTTCTAAAATAAAAAATGTTAAAAATGGGGAAATAGAAAAATCTGCAGTTGCTGCTCAAGTTTGGTCTGAAAAACATAACATAAATTCAGACACTAAATTATTAATACAGTTAGAAAATACAAAAGAGCTGACTATTTGGGAAAAAATTTATATTCAGAAGAACAGAAACAGAGTTATGAATTTTGATATACCGATGGAGCGTGACCTTGTTTGGAGGTTCTTTGGCCACCACAGGATGGAGCTGACATCGACATCCAGGTTGTGCAACATAATGCAACATAAATAAAACCAGTCTGGAAAAGCTGACGATAAACAGAATTGTTTTGAAACATGTTCAAGAACAAATCAACATTAATTGCAATGGATACCTGCACATTGTGGAATTGCTGGAAATGACACTGCTGATTTTCTTGCCAAGAAAGGCTCCAATTTAATTCAGAATACTACTAAAAGCTTACCTTTCACATCCATAAAAAAGAATAATTAAAAACAAATATAAAATCAAACAAAACCAAGACCTATGTAATAAAGCCAAAGACAAAAAATGGAATATTTTAGTAAAGAAGCCAGATGTTGTTCCAGAAACTCCACGTAAAACTACAGTAGCAAAATTTAGACTGCTTACAGAACATGACTATTTAGCCAAACATTTATATAAAATAGGAATCTACACGAATCCAAATTGTCCTCTATGCAATAAAGACGAAATGAATGAAGAACACCTACAAACCTGTGAAGTATTACCTGTTGGATCCACCATAGAGAAATATTAGAGAGCAAGAACGCTAATGGCTTCGGTGCCAAGGCCCAGCATTTGAAAACAAAACAACAACATTAATATTGAGGTAAGATGTTTAGACTAAAAATAATATTGCTTATTTTTTATTTCACTCACCTCATACTTCATAACTCCTACATAACTTAAAAATAATATAATTTTATTTTTTGTTAAATTAATAGGCATTTATCCCCAAAGAGAATGTGATATTTCCCATTATTGTCGACACCTATGAAAATTGAAACACTGTATCTTGTGTAAATAAGGAGACCAATTTTCGGCTGAATAGGGACAGCATATTTCTGATAATTAAATGAATCGTGATTTTTTCTTACCTCATACATCTATGTTTCTTTAAACACAGCACTGCAGTATCGGCGACACTTTGTTGTCATCGTCAGCTGTTTTCACGACTGTCAATTTTTCTCCTTTTTGCCGGTAATTATCTAGACTGCCATCTGGTGTTCTTTTGAAGGAATTCCTCTTCAAACTGCCATCTGGTGTTTATTTAAATATAATTTATTTTAATATAACATTAGCTCCAATTAACAAATTCAGCCTGGGTAATCTGCTGTTAACTAATAATAAATGTAATACCCCAGACAACAAAAAATCTGGGATTTATCAAATTGATTGCAAAGATTGCAACAAGATATATATAGGAAAACAAAAAGGAACTTGGAAACTCGTAAAAAAGAGCACTTCAGAAACATGAAGAATGGAGAAATTGAAAAATCAGCTGTAGCAGCACATAGTTTATTAGAGCATCATAGGATTGAAAAAGAAGCAAAACTTTTAAAACATCTATCTAAACCTTTGGATTTAACAGTTTGGGAAAAAATATATATTCAAAAAAACCATACTAGAACTATGAACTTTGAGATTCCGGAAGAACCAAGCTTGATTACAAAGTTCTTCAAAAATACAACAGATAGCAGTTTAGGAAATGATTCATTCGAAATAACACCAGATAGCAGTTTGAAGAGGAATTCCTTCAAAAGAACACCAGATGGCAGTCTAGATAATTACCGGCAAAAAGGAGAAAAATTGACAGTCGTGAAAACAGCTGACGACGACAAAGTGTCACCGATATTGCAGTGCTGTGTTTAAAGAAACATAGATGTATGAGGTAAGAAAAAATCACGATTCATTTAATTATCATTAATTGAACCTCATAATGTTAAAAATTCCCAAATTTAATATATAAATACAGCATATTTCACTAATTTATTTGTAACTATTACTATTCTGTCAAACAGAGTTGGACAGAAGTTGATTTGCTTAGAGATATTAAAGTGTTCTGTTAGGGGAGGAGATGTTATGAAGTGGCAAAGTTATTTGGGGTACTTCTTTCGTGTCTTCACCATCGCTGTAACAGTAGGAGTGACAATCCACTGAAAAAGAAAAGTTCGTACTAAGAATTCTTCCATTGTCTGCACGTGGATTTAAATTGGATTTCAACAATGTAAGAAAATTAGCTTTTTGCTTCGAGGGAAAGAATGAAATAAGCACAAATTTATCGTCAGAATCTGAATATGAAATACAAAATGTTGTTAAGATACTGGAAAGGTGTAACAGAATAACACTACGTGTGGGTTTTGTTTAGAAAATATTGTAATCCCATTTCATGAATACTGAGAGATTGCATCTGGTGGTAAAGGATGTGAACGGTATCATGAAAAGTGTGTTAGAGCTGAGAGAAGGAAATTAATGTTTGTAGGCCTAATATAAAGAAGTAAATCTTATTGTATTATATTAATTAAATAAAAATAAAACTTGGTTTTATTTGATTTTCATATTTATTAAGATATAATTCAGTTACATCTTAATAAATATGAAAATAAAATAAAATAAAACTGTAAATTTTATTTTTATTTAATTAATTAATATGGATTTTCATCAAGTAAACACCAGCTCAATTGATTATTATATTATAGTTTGTACAGGAAATCATATTATAAAATTGTGTTTAAAGTGTCTGAGAAATAAATATGTTATCAAAGGAAGTCATTTGAAATCTGTCCCAATTCACCCAAAAGATTGTCCATAATCATTCTAACAAAATAGGATGAATGGGAAGATGCAGTACTGGAATATAAATGTTAATAATTCCTTATGCATTTGATTGATTAAAACCAAAACTGGTACAAAAGGTTAATTAAAGATTATATTATTTCATGAAGTACAAAACATATATGTGTCACCGATAATGAAACTGATATTACAAATCTTATTTTTGCCCTGATTCACTCCAGCTTACCTTATTATTATTATTATTGTAACTGTTTTTATTTTTATTAGTGTTATTGTATTATTTTTGGTGTTATGTTCAAGTCAGTATATCGTCTTAAAGTTGGCAACAATCTGATTCCCTGGATGTATATGGTTTTGTGGAATATTCATGTGAGCAGTGGAGTATGAAGTAGTTTGAATATTACAGTCTTTGGAGTCAGTGTTGTCAACTTATTTATCATGAAAGATTCAAAATACTGCTCAAAAAGTAAGATATTTCATTAAATTCCCCAAATATGTTTGGAGACTGTAACAACCCACCTGTCTTTCAACTTGTCAAATTTATGATGATGATGACTATTACTATTATTATTATTATTATTATTATTATTGTTATTATATTTCATATAGACTATCTGGTTCCATTCCAGCATTGTGAGAATCTTTTTCAGTTATAATAAGTAAGTATTGAGGTTAAGAAAATCAACTATAACAGCGGGGTTATTCGACATACTGATGACATATTACATATTCAGGCTCTATCACTTCTCTTCTTCTTCTTCTTCCTTCCAAGTATTAGGCCAAGGCCTGTTACGATCCTATAGAAAATTTTCCCTCCAATGTTTCATTGGACGGCCCAGTGATCTTCCTTCCGGGAAATTCTCATATAAGACTTGAAAGCGTAATAATAGTCCCTTCAATTGCTTGCTGGCCAAAGGAAGGCAATACCAGTGATGGGGCTGCCATCGTACTACCACTGTGAATAGTAAGTGTGGATATGGGGCCAACAGCTGGCTAGTAGACCAAGGGCCTTCTAGGTCTATTGAACCATAAAGTTTTATTATTGTTATTATTACTATTATTATTATTGCTATTAAATTTAAAAAATCCAAAATTATCAATTTAATTCCATTCTTCAGTCCCCACTACTCTTTTCGTCAGTGAGGAACTATAGTATGTACATGTAAAGATGAGATGAAACAAAATTATATATATATATATATATATACATATATATAATTTTGTTTCATCTCTGTTAACATTCTAGCAGCTGCAATTGTTGTTTCATCAAAACCTAACTTAGCACATAGAAATTAATTAAAAAAGTAAGGCTAAGTTGTTAACCAGAAAAATTGAACCATTATGCAATGGAGTTCAGATGAAGTGAATATTTCAAAATCACTCTAGCTGTCGCAATTTTAAATGTTTGACAACGAAACTCAGTATATGCTATTAAAATGAACGGTGGAAGATATTCTCCAAAAATCAGCTAAATCGGAACACTAAAAGTGGGGATTTACCTGACACCCGAAATTATTAATTTACTCCAGCAACAGATATCTTTGGTTCATTGCAATGTATATCACACACTTTAAGTAACTCTCAAAATGGTCAAGTATCCTATAAGATACATTAGTTTTAATTATTTACTGTTTGATAAAGTAATTGGAAAATGATTTGTTAGATATTATTTAAATTGGTTTCAAATTATACAACTAGCTAATACCTGGCATATGCTGCTACTCCTAAATAAATGTTCATGTGTTTTTACCACCAGCCGTACACAGTTATACTTGCCTGGGAATCTGCTTATCCCTATCTTCTTGTCATCAATGAAAGACAAAAATGGTTATTATGAGCTATCTGTAGAAGATAAACATATGCTGTCGTGGACTTTTTTGTACAGTTTTTTGAGATGTTCAATTCTGTGTACATTAATTTGGTGTATTTGTTATGGTTTAGGCAGCGTAAGCCATTTAAGCGTAAAAATAGGGACTTTATTTCACATTTTTCACTATAAAGGGTGATTTTTAGGGGTGAAGGGGTTGAATATCACAACCCTCTTATAGCCTATGTTCATCCCAGGAATCTCCTGAACATTTTGCAAAAAAAACCCCATTAAAATCGGATCAACGGTATGGCATAGAATACGAACAAATAAACAAACATTGATTTTTATATATTAGATATGAAAATAGGTTTTATTATACGATTATGCATGATTTGTTTTCACTGGAATCTGGCAATTTTAATAAGCTGGCTTCAGAAATTGCACAAACTCTGCATGCTAGACATTTCTTTAAAGGTGCAAGAAATTGCAAATTGCTTGGAACCCATAATATGCTGTACCTACAAATTAAAGCCATAACTCTGAAGTTTAGGAACCATGGTTATAGATAGTTTCTTTCTAGTTTTATAAATATTGGAAACTTTTTTCAGAACTTGCTGTATTGTGGTAAATAATCGTCTTGATGTTGCTGTTATGTGATAACCTTGTATTTTCTCATTGACCTCCATGTTTAATCAGTACAACAGAGGTTATTGAATATATCAGTTTAATAAGGTTCATGAAAGATGCGGATTCTCTTCTTTGCTCTGGTTTTAATTCTAACATTTATCATTGCCAGTGAGTATTTTATTTTATTATCTGAACATTATTATTAATCTTAAAAATATGTAATTTTTAATTTCTTGCAAGTTATTTCTTTACAACCTTCATTTAAAGATACCAGAACAATGGTCGAGTAATACTGACGATGGAAAATTCCATAACCAGTCTAAAAAAAATAAAAATAAATATGAGATGTGTTATTTATATTAATACTAGCTAATACCCGGCATGCTCTGCTATGCCTAAATAAATTAAATATTGAGGATTAATTAATTATATAGAATACACTGCGATGAACCAGACATGGCATTGTTGCTAGAGTAAATTTTTAATTTAAAATTTTAGGTAAACCCCCACTTCTAGCGGTCAGATTTTGCTGATTTTTGGATTATACATATCTTTGTTTATTTTAATAGGATATTCCGAGTTTTGTTGTGAAACATTGATAATTGCGATCGCTAGAGGGATTTTAAATTTTTGTTTCAGGTGAACTCCTACACCTAATGATTTTAGGACATAATATATATCGGCTAAATACTCACCGCATCTGAAAACCTATATATGCAAATTTTCACGAAGATCGACCTTAGCTGATGCACCAGTCAACAACTTAGTTTGTCGCTACGGAGTACCAATGAAGCTACATAGCAACCAGGGTCGAACGAAACTTCGAGTCCCTATTAATGAAGGATTTACTGTAACGCCTGGGTGTACATTAGACCGAGACTACTCCCCTTCATCCACAATCTGATGGGATGGTGGAACACTACGTGAAGACTGTCTAGTAACATGTACGCAAGGGGGTGTCAAGTTATCAAGGATTAGGACACCAGGATTACATTGTTCCTACCATGCATATACCCATGACACCAGCTAAAATTGTCTTTGGCAGAGAGTTGTGGCTACCTAGCAACTTCCAGCTTAATACTCCACATAATGCAGACCAACCGGTAACTGACTAGGTATATATGGTAGTTGACCGACTGACTGAGAGAAGCTCATCAGCATGCTAGTGAGCACCTTTAAGCTAGCAATGACATGATGAAGGTTCGCTACGATCGACTGTCTGCTTGGATTGAACAATGGCGACTTGGTGTAGCTGTACTGCCCGACAAGGATGAGAAAATCATAGAAGCTATAGTGTTCCTGGGATGGACCATACAGAGTGTTGAAGAAAATCAACGATGTTGTCTACAGAAATCAACCCCAGCCCAGAGGGAATAAGACGGTGGTTCATCTGGATCGACTAGCGGTGTACTGAGGAACTGATCGGGGCGATCAGGCCAGTGTGACGAATTGTAATAGCTGCGTTTGAATTTCCTGGTTAAGGCAAGAGTAGTGATCTCACATTGGTGGAAGTAGATTCGTGAGTCATTGAATCGCGAGTTCAAAGAACCGTGCAAAATAATCAATGCATCTAGACATCCATATCTGGATATGATATGAGTCGTAATTGTAATAAATGCATTTGATCAGAGGCTCTAATTTAGTCTTAAAGTTCATTCATGACCCCAAAAAATGTACAGACTTTGGATCCATGGCTTCAAGTCCCTCCCAGAGTACTTGGCAAGTTGAGAAAGTTCCTTTCCTAGCTTATATAAGTTTAACTTTTATAGGAATTAATCACTATGAGGTTTAATTTATGGTGAAATTAAATGTTTCTTACCTCTCCTCATATAAATTTTCTAAGTAGATCGCGATTTCGAGACCACAAAGGTCTCATCTTCAGCACCTTCTTGGCGACTGATGTTATGTCGATTGGAAGAAGAGTTTCAGTCGTCAAGAAGATGCTGAAGATGAGACCTTTGTGATCTCGAAATCGCGATCTACTTAGAAAATTTATATGAGGAGAGGTAAGAAACATTTAATTTCACCATTATATAAGTTTGTCAAAATCAGAGGCAGTCAGTTGTGTTTGGACAGTGATTCAATGAACTGTGATCAGAAGAAACTGTGGCAAGTGAAACCATTAGAGACTGGAAATAATTGTGCGGAAAATAAAACTATAATAAGATTAATTGTTGTTGCAAGTTGTATGTAAAGTGTCTCTGAAAGTTTATGTGAATCAAATAAAATTATTGTCAAAGATTTACGTGAACATTTGTTATGTAAAAGAGATAACATAGTGAGAACAACACCTTGGTAGACCGCGACAAGATTAAATGTTACCAATATTAGATTTTTTAAAAAATAATATAATTTCAGGTTGTAAAATACAATTTATCACATAATTCCAATATTTATTGGCCACAGTAGTCTGGTGGTTAAATCCTTGCCTCTAATCCCAAAGTTCATGGGTTCAAAACAGGCCAGGTTTGATGGATTTTTTTAGGATGAAAAAAAATAAGCGACGAGTCCTCTGGGAAAGACTTGAAGTCATGGATCCAAGTGTGAAGATTTTTGGGGACTAATTAGAGCCTCTGAACAAATTAGATTTATTAAAATCACTCGTCACGTCACATTTTGTATTCTTTTCTTATGTGGAATGGTACATAAAACAAGGGGAGATAGAGTAAGGAATGACAAAATCAGAGAGACATTAAATGTAGAAAAATTAAAAAACACATATAGAAAAAAATATACTAAAATGGTTTGGGATATTTTAAAAAGGAAAAAGGAAAAAAACTACGAGAAAGATTAAATCTAAGATACAAGGAAACGACACAAAAATTAATTAATCAATCAAAGAAAGTTTACAAGCAACAGGATATGACTTGAAGAACTAAAAAGAGAAGGAAAGCTTGGGAAGATATAAATAGTTGGAGATGTATTTGGAATCAACCTTTCGAAAGGAGGACATGATAAGAGGACGATGATGATGATTCCTTGCCTTATATATTGTATTCTTTTTAAGACTAATTCTGCAGGCTAATAATCCTTGAAATACTCTCTGAACAAAATTTTAATGCCTTTTCCATTCAAGTAATACCTTTTTTGCCTACTAATACTCACTTTAGGCGTTGGACTAATAACTTGTTACCAACCGCTGTCTGTTGGGAAATAAATTTAACTAAATCAGCTTGGTTAAGTAGCACCTTCAAGGAAGAATCCTTGCCCCTTGTGGTGATGTCTGTGACATTCTTCTTACTTTTAGGGCCGCATGCAAATACATTAGTTTCTTGTGAGTTGAGTTTTCCGTGAGAACATGCAAAGTTCGAATTAGCGAGTCACCGACTGGTCATGCATGAAAGTAGTTTTTCTCGTAATATTGGCAATAAATTACCCAGAATTCTCAGCGATAAAACCACTTCTGTTATTTTCGTCTGCTAGAGGAACGCATTAACGCTTGCGTCCCGCAAATATTACCATATATGAAGACATCTGTGTCACGTGGTATTACGCCGATTCTCCTGTTCTTCCAGTTGAATTCTTTGGTAGACTATCAAATTCCTCTCTTTCGCGTATACTGTAAACATGATCGAAGTCTTCAAGGTCCGACATCTTCGATAAAGCAGCAAGGTACACAGCAAGGTTTCAAAGTACATCGGTTCCCATCGGGTTGCTCATGATTCGTTCTCTGCAAAGTCACCTCGCCAGGTAGCTTAGGAATTTCGACAATTATTATCGCATGAACAGAATTTGAGTACGCAAAAACGTCTTGGATGCAACTTTCTCAGCAGAGAACGACTTTTATCGTCTAATGCATTCATAGATATGACCCTTTGTGTCTCCTTTTGGGTAGTCGTTGAACAAAAGCCTCCAATTTCCTCAATAATTTTACATCTCACTCTCCTCCACTGCATTCCAGTCTATTCTACTTCTTTCAACATCCTTCATAACTTGTTCTTCCCAACTACATGTCTTTCTTTGTGTTCCATCTATTGCCTGTCTTGGTAACCTACCAGTATCCATGCTTTTACATGGCCAAAAATCCTATTCTATTATTTATATTTCATTCTGTACTTCTAATGAATTTTATTGTGCGAGACAGTAATGTATTAATTACAGCAACAAATCGTCCAAGGAGCAGATATGTGAAAACACGACCAATTGTAGGTGGTGTAAATGCAGATATTGCAACATATCCTTATCAGGTAATTATTCATATTTCTTTATAGTTTTTAATAGTTTACATTACAGCATTAAAATATATGAAATATTGTAATGAAAATTGTGTACTCTGTTTTACAGGTTTCTGTAAGTGTGTTTAAAGAGAAAAATGCAGGTGATATTTATGAAGCAGTTATTGATACAGATCTTGTAAAAAATGAGGTAAATATTAATATTATTAAATTAATGTTGGCAAGTAAACATTATGAGGTATAATCATTAAAATTCATCGGAGAACATTTTGTTTAAACAACTCACCTCATAGGATTCATGCTTCCATGATACCATGGTTTCAAACACAGTTGTGTTCATCCTCAGCCATAACTCCGACTGACAAAATTCTTCCAATTTTGTCAATTGGAGTTATGGCTGAGGATGAACACGACTATGTTTGAAACCGCGGTATCATGGAAGCATGAATCCTATGAGATGAGTTGTTTAAACAAAGTGTTCTCCAATGAATTTTAAATATTAATATATTGTTTCTGTATTCAGTGAAAGTTATCAAAATCTCTATATGGTGTGTGTGTGTGTGTGTGTGTGTGTTCCAGTACCACTGTTTGCACATATCATTCTTTGGGTTATGCACTTGATTTTTTCATCTCTCATGTTCCCATTCCAGGATTCTAGTTTTTGACAAAAACATTCATCCATCCAATCCATACATCTCAGTCATTCCATATCTCCTCTTAAATCATTTCCATCCATTCAACTTCTCTTTTCTCAATTTTTTTTAAATTGTACTTTCCATCTCTATTTTCGACTTACCTCCTTTTTTTTTATCTTTCTACGAATAATTAATCTGTGTTTAAACATGGGGGGGGGGAGGACATCATCATCTTATTCTATTATTCTCCATTTTATCTTGTATTTTATCAACTGAAAATTTCTCTTACTTTGGCTTTCTATCTCTTCTGATTTTTCCAAGCATATCTTTTCCTTGAATTATACTTAAATCATGCCTTTTACTATTTATTCATGTTTCATCTCCATAAATTAATATGGGTTTAAAATATGTTTTATGCATTTATTTACAATTCAATGGTATATCTTGATTCTACAGTAGAATTTAATTAAACTTTTTAGCACCAATTTGTACCATTATGTTTTTTTCATCTTTATTAATATCACTTCCTAAGGGGCACGCCGTAGCGTAGTGGTTAAGGCACTGAGCTACAAGCCGGAGGGTCGAGGGTTCAAGTCCCGTTGGGGTCAGGATTTTTAAACTGACCCAAACCCTCTGGCGGCACTATGGCCCTGGGGTCGACTCAGCCTCTAATGGAAATGAGTACCAGACGCTTGTTCTGGGAGTAAAGGCAGCCGTCACGCAGGGCTGACAACCCGGCTGACTTAAAGTGTCGATTGTCTAGAAAAAGTGGGAGCCTTAACCTCCTATTACCCCAAGGGCCTCCGGGTCTGTTGTGGGATCACTTTACTTTAAATAAATAAACTCTTTGAAGTGTCTAATATAGAGTCATCTGAATTTTATTTTTGTGTGTCCTGACTTTTTTTCCCCATACATCTGTATGATATGATCTAAGAGTGTGTATATTTCAGTGCATCCAAATCACACTTTTCATGATCTGGATCCTCCATTAGGCAGATATGTAGGATTAATAGGTTTGTTTTCAACTTATACATCACTTTGGCAAGACCATTTTACATACGTGATGTATACTTGCATTGTGTACAGAGAAGAGTAGGCCTATAGGATAAAAATATTTGTGTAGTGTAAGATTAAACAAATAACAGTAAATATTGCATAATTTTAACACAAAATTATTAATAGTGAGTGGAGAACATATTTTCATCGACTCACCTCATATATTTTCAAATTTCTTTGATACCGACGGTTTCAGACAATATCATGTCCCTCTTCAGTCATGGCTTACACTGATGAAATTCTGTGATTGTTGATTTCTCTAATGACATCACCTCTCGTGCTGCCATCTTTCGTTGGGATTATAAACTTTGTAATTAAATTTTTATCCACTGGAATATCGAAATTCATAGATCGATATTTATTCTTCTGAATGAATATCATTTCCCAAATTGTCAATTCTAATGGTTTATCCAATTGTAATTACAAAGTTTATAATCCCAACGAAAGATGGCAGCACAAGAGGTGATGTCATTAGAGAAATCAACAATCACAGAATTTCATCAGTGTAAGCCATGACTGAAGAGGTACATGATATTGTCTGAAACTGTCGGTATCAAAGAAATTTGAAAATATATGAGGTGAGTCGATAAAAATATGTTCTCCACTCACTATTAATGATATAACCTCATAATGTTTACTTCCCAATATTAATTTAATTATAACATTAAAATATCTTGACATGTTTTACTTATTTTGCTTAAACGAGTTCACTAAAGGAGCAACCCTAGTTGATTCAAAGGGAACGATTCAAACAACAGCCTAAAAAAAAAAGCTGAAAAACAAACCATATTAGAATACTGCAAATTATTAAAGCATTTAGCTAAATAAAATAAATTAATGATATTCCAGTGGATACCCTCACATATTGTTATATTCAACAATGAAATGGCAAATGAACTTTCGAAAATAGGAGCTAAGATATAAAAAGCACAGCAGTCTGAACCATATTTACAAAATAATATAAATTATATTAGACTATTTAACTCATGCTCCAAATGGGACTCAATGACCAATCACGTTTCAATGATTTCTGTTTTACAACCAATCAGAGTCGTGTTTCACGAAATATTTATCAGTGTTATAATTACCATATTAAAGAAAGCTCCTCCTTTTTAATATTCTGAACAGGCCTGACCATTACTTTGCAGTGACTGAGCCTGTGAGAAATACGACTACCAGATTGTATATATAGTGCATGAATGTCAACACATGCCGCATGCGGGAGTTAATATAAAAACATTTGTAGCAATTGATTATACCACCAAAAAAAGAAACCACTGTTTGCACTTTCTTAAATGTATTTTTTCCCAGGTAACAATCCAGAAAAATATAATTGTCATATTTACATCATACGACATCAGAAATGAATTAATATACAGTTTGATGTTTCATTTTTTCTCCACTAGAGAGCATTCTTACAATATTGCGTTCCTTTGGCAATAAATAGTATGATCTGGTTGCAGTGATAAACAAAAGAAGCAGATGAAGTGTACCTATTGTTTCTCATTTGTTTTCAAACATCGCCGTTTACATTAAATATATAAATATTTTAAAATAACTATAGTTAAATAATGATTTGTGAGTAAACAGCTTAATTTTATTCGTTAAGTAGTCCTAACAAATGCCACTCTTGATTTCCAAATTCTCTCGATAAATTCACTCCTCACTTCGTGAGTCGTGAATTTTCCGATAATTTGGAAATCACTCGTGGCATTACTTATGAAAAATCACTATCATCATTAAGCAGTCAAGGATGAAGGTCTCTTAGTAACGTAACTGCCAACCATTCCATGCCGAAACATACTTTGAAAATCTCTCAGAGAAGCATTGTGATGTACGAATATGGTGTCAAAAAAAAAAAAAAACGTCGGCCACTTTTAACTGCAAGGCACCAAAATCTACCTTCAAATCTTTCATTTAAACTCTTGACTTAGAGTAAAAATGTGGAAAGTGAAATAACTAAAGTATGTGCAAGAAGGATGTGTGCACCAAAGTTAATAAATATATTGTTCTTAAAAAAGAACTGGTCCTCCAATTATTTAAATAAACATTCCTGGACAAATTCATAAGATTATTTCTTGGGCTAAAGTCTACATCTAATGTGTGGGTCAAAATAAACCAGCAGCTCCTCCCCCTAAACTGAGCTACCAGAGCCCCCCCCCCCCCCGCAGTAAACACCTACTGAAATCAGCCACACAAGTATTGGCAGGAAAACTGTAACATTTGAGTTTGGGAGGAAATGGCCTACTTCACTTCAAGAATTGAGGATTACAGGTCAAGATGCCTAGAGGGCAGCCCCATTGCTGAAATCGGAAGCTGTAGGAGATAACTCCAACTTTTAAATCCACATTTCAAAGAAATCAAAATGAGAGTATGCAGGACTGATGTTAAATTGACGACTTTGTCTTGAATCGAGATACAGGTAAAAACAGAATATGTCAATGTGCATTCATTAACCTTTTCACTGCTGAGATATTTCCAGCCTTTAAAACCCTCCTTGCTCAATGCAGGGAGAAATATGGAAAAAGTTTATTTAGGTTCCTAAGAGATGGCAGTATATGCCTGCTTAGTTTGAAAGCAATGCAATACGTATTATATAACTAGCAGGCGTTTTGAGTTGAGAATGGATATACACACCCATAGCACAGCAAGCATTTTCTTTGCCAACAGATATACCTGTTCGTAGCAGTGAAAAGGTTAAGGCTGTATGCTTACTTGAGGAGTGATTGGTTACTTGTAGGCCTACTGTTTCTATTTAGGTACTTCTTTAAGACTATATGAAATTGAGTAGCATTGTGTATATATTGATATATATAAAATCAAATAAAGTTAAAATGTACCTTTTTAAGTCAAAACCATCATCCCCAACTTATAAAATATGTATACTTTTTGTCTGAAGGCCTTTCAGAGTCTCTATTCCATCTTCAGCAGATCTTTCTTCGCTACATTACTTGATGTTCTCGGTGCTGGTGCTAATGTAGTCACAGACAACATTACATTAGGACTAGCACCGAGAACATCAAGTAATGTAGCAAAGAAAGATCTGCTGAAGATGGAATAGAGACTCTGAAAGGCCTTCAGACAAAAAAGTATACATATTTTATAAGTTGAGGACGATGGTTCTGACCTAAAAATGTACATTTTAACTTTATTTTATGACTATCCACCTCAATGGTTTTAAACAATAAATTATATTGATATGTTTTATTTCAGACTGAATTCGCTATTGCTCATTTCTGTGGAGCTTCTATAATTAGCGTGAATTGGGTCCTTTGTGCAGCACATTGCTTTGTAAAGTTAGTATATTAAAATATTTAATTACTTTTTGTTTACATATAAACACATTAAGGTAGAATCAAATTAAATGTGAAGAATGTGAGAAATTCTACATAGGAAAAACTAAAAGAAATTTGAAAACTAGAGTGAAAGAACATCTCAGGAATGTCAAGAAAGGGGAAGTAGAAAAATCTGCAGTGGCTGCCCATGCATGGTCTGAAAAACATCTTATCGAGAAAGAAGCTAAATTATTAAAACAAATAGAAAAACCTAAAGAACTTACTGTTTGGGAAAAGATCTACATTCAAAAGAGCGAAAAGAAGAAATTAATGAACTTTGAAATTCCCGGTGAGAATGACCTGGTTTCGAGGTTTTTCAGTCAGCCAATGGAAGGAGAGAAGGACAGCTCTTCAAGACGACAGAACAACGGTCGTGGCGATACTGAGGATGGAACAGAAACTATGTTCCGAAACTAGTTTATAATCAAAACCGGATATTTATCCCCATATAATAATAATAATAATAATAATAAGGGTTTTTGTTTTGTTTATTTAATATTTAAATATAATTATATTTATTTCTATTAAGAATTGACATAAGATTGATTTAGAGAAGTCAAATTTTTTTATAAGTATATAAAAAATTCAAACTGGTCAATATAAACTGTTAATACAGTTAGATGTTTTTCTAACTGATTTAATATATGTAAAAATACTTTAAATATTCAAATTTATATTATTTATTAACAAATAAATGGGATTGGATGAATTGGATGGGAGTCAGCCAGTAGTACTCCTTCCTTTTCAGTTGGACCAATCAGAACTTCCAGGTTATAACAGAACAACAAGATGGCTACAATACTTGAAAGAAGTCAGACGTGTTGAGCATCGGCTCATCAAGAAATGGGAGAATTTTAGTTCATTTCATGATATTAGTTGACAAAATGGTGTCAAGGTTATGGAAGGTCATATTGAAGCTTAAATTCCATTCACCTTGAATATAAATAGTATGTAAGTGGAAATAAAGTGTTGGTGAAGGGTTGACCATTGGAAATCATCATCCATTATATATATGAAGTGGTAATCTTCTATAAGTGAAATTTATTGGCCTAAGCCGGAGTCTTTTGAATTATTGATTTACAAGATTCATCTAAACAGAAGTGAGAGTTTTAATAAAATAACATTTAGTTTAACTGTTAACAAAATGACAGTGATCCAAATTATTATAATCATATATCTACAACGTGGGACATCACACCCAACAACCTACGTTCAGATGTAATAAGTACAGTATAATAAAAGTTTAGGAATTATTAATCAAGTTATGAAACCATCCCTTGTACAAAAAAACACCAGATTACATTTATATAACACTTTGGCTAGACCAGTGTTGATCCATGGTAGTGAAGCATGGACACTAAAAAAGCAACATGAAAGCAGAATAACGGCTTGTGAAATGAGATTCATGCGCAGAACAGCGGGTTACACCAGATGGGATCGGAAAAGGAACACCGATATCTTAAAAGAATTGAAGACTACGCCAATTTTGGAATATATTAAACAGTACCAACTAAATTGGAAACACCATCTTGAAAGAATGAGTTCAAATCGGATCCCCAAAGCTGTTTATAATTATATACCAAGAGGACGAAGATCACTGGGCCATCCTATGAAACGCTGGAGGGAAAATTTTCTATAGGATCGTAACAGGCCTTGGCCTAATACTTGGAAGGAAGAAGAAGAAGATAGTTAAGTATCATGAACTGAGATGGGTAAGACATCTGGCATGAATGGGGAATGAACGAGAGTTATGGAAATTTCTTCTAGGAAACTATAGGGAAAGCATCCAGTAGACAGAATGAAATGGAAGAATAATATTAAACATATTTTGATGAAGATGATTTATGCAGGGGATGATTGGATAACATTAGTTCCAGGTAAGGATGTATGGAGAACATGTGACCGCACGGACATGAAACTTCTGATTCGGTGATACCAGTGAGTTTGTTAGGAGTGTGTTAATTAGGTATATTAATTATATTATTTTTAGTCTGATCATCTTACCTCAATATTAATGTTTATTTGTTCTGGTTTTGTTTCTTCCTTGTAACTTACGAAGTTGTAATTAATATTTAATTTTAGGAAGTTATATTTTGAGGTTATTTTAATTATATTATTTTTATTCTAATCAAATGGTAAAGAGAAAATTTTTTTTTATGCCTGAACCGGGAATCGAACCCCGAACCTTCAGCTTTCCGTGCTGATGCTCTAACCATTGAGCTAATCCAGGCTTCCTTCCCATCCAAGCATAAATCCTTCCTTTACCTTACTGTCTTGGTCCCACATTCAAATGCTATGAATCATCATTCACAAATACACAATGAATGGCTTCTACCTGAAGAAGACATGAAGGGACTCCACATAGCTATAGCATTATTTATTAAATTAATATTAAGAAGCTAAAGCTGTTACTATGATTGAAATAAGTATATTAAAGTACACTACTAAATTATTCTAATCAAATGGTAAAGAGAAAAATTTATGCATAAATCATAGTACTTTAATATACTTATTTCAATCATAGTACTGTTACTATGATTGAAATAAGTATATTAAAGTACACTACTAAATTATTCTAATCAAATGGTAAAGAGAAAAATTTATGCATAAATTGATTGAAATAAGTATATTAAAGTACACTACTAAATTATTCTAATCAAATGGTAAAGAGAAAAATTTATGCATAAATTTTTCTCTTTACCATTTGATTAGAATAATTTAGTAGTGTACTTTAATATACTTATTTCAATCATAGTAACAGCTTTAGCTTCTTAATATTAATTTAATAAATAATGCTATAGCTATGTGGAGTCCCTTCATGTCTTCTTCAGGTAGAAGCCATTCATTGTGTATTTGTGAATGATGATTCATAGCATTTGAATGTGGGACCAAGACAGTAAGGTAAAGGAAGGATTTATGCTTGGATGTGAAGGAAGCCTGGATTAGCTCAATGGTTAGAGCATCAGCACGGAAAGCTGAAGGTTCGGGGTTCGATTCCCGGTTCAGGCATAAATTTTTCTCTTTACCATTTGATTACAATAATTTAGTAGTGTACTTTAATATACTTATTTCAATCATAGTAACAGCTTTAGCTTCTTAATATTAATTTAATAAATAATGCTATAGCTATGTGGAGTCCCTTCATGTCTTCTTCAGGTAGAAGCCATTCATTGTGTATTTGTGAATGATGATTCATAGCATTTGAATGTGGGACCAAGACAGTAAGGTAAAGGAAGGATTTATGCTTGGATGGGAAGGAAGCCTGGATTAGCTCAATGGTTAGAGCATCAGCACGGAAAGCTGAAGGTTCGGGGTTCGATTCCCGGTTCAGGCATAAATTTTTCTCTTTACCATTTGATTACAATAATTTAGTAGTGTACTTTAATATACTTATTTCAATCATAGTAACAGCTTTAGCATCTTAATATTAATTTAATAAATAATGCTATAGCTATGTGGAGTCCCTTCATGTCTTCTTCAGGTAGAAGCCATTCATTGTGTATTTGTGAATGATGATTCATAGCATTTGAATGTGGGACCAAGACAGTAAGGTAAAGGAAGGATTTATGCTTGGATGGGAAGGAAGCCTGGATTAGCTCAATGGTTAGAGCATCAGCACGGAAAGCTGAAGGTTCGGGGTTCGATTCCCGGTTCAGGCATAAATTTTTCTCTTTACCATTTGATTACAATAATTTAGTAGTGTACTTTAATATACTTATTTCAATCATAGTAACAGCTTTAGCTTCTTAATATTAATTTAATAAATAATGCTATAGCTATGTGGAGTCCCTTCATGTCTTCTTCAGGTAGAAGCCATTCATTGTGTATTTGTGAATGATGATTCATAGCATTTGAATGTGGGACCAAGACAGTAAGGTAAAGGAAGGATTTATGCTTGGATGGGAAGGAAGCCTGGATTAGCTCAATGGTTAGAGCATCAGCACGGAAAGCTGAAGGTTCGGGGTTCGATTCCCGGTTCAGGCATAAATTTTTCTCTTTACCATTTGATTACAATAATTTAGTAGTGTACTTTAATATACTTATTTCAATCATAGTAACAGCTTTAGCTTCTTAATATTAATTTAATAAATAATGCTATAGCTATGTGGAGTCCCTTCATGTCTTCTTCAGGTAGAAGCCATTCATTGTGTATTTGTGAATGATGATTCATAGCATTTGAATGTGGGACCAAGACAGTAAGGTAAAGGAAGGATTTATGCTTGGATGGGAAGGAAGCCTGGATTAGCTCAATGGTTAGAGCATCAGCACGGAAAGCTGAAGGTTCGGGGTTCGATTCCCAGTTCAGGCATAAATTTTTCTCTTTACCATTTGATTACAATAATTTAGTAGTGTACTTTAATATACTTATTTCAATCATAGTAACAGCTTTAGCTTCTTAATATTAATTTAATATTATTTTTAGTCTGATAATCTTACCTCAATATTAATGTTGATTTGTTCCAGAACAAATAACCTCAAAATATAACTTCCTAAAATTAAATATTGGATATATTAATATTACGACTACTACCATATTACTAGTAATGCAAATATTATGGCATGTAAAAAAAATAATTCATCGTTAAATATGGGAAATAACATTATGAGGTTCTTAAATTCAATGAATGAATGAGTCACTTCTTATCTTATCTCATATTTTTTTAAACACGGGAACTGTGGTTTTGAAGAGGACATCCCTCTCATTTTCAACCAATACTATGACTACTGGATTTTCATTGGAATCTTCATCTGTAATGTTGCCATCTGGTGTTGATTTGATGAACTTTGAGATCAGGTCCTGTTTATTGGGAATTTCAAAATTCATGGATCTAAATTTGTTCTTCTGAATAATATATCTTTTCCCAAACTGTCAATTCTAAAGGTTTTTCCAAATGTTTTAGAAGTTTGGATTCTTTTTTTAATTTTATGACTCTCCAACAAACTATGTGCTGCAATAGCTGATTTTTCAATTTCACCACTTTTAATATTTATAAAAGTGTTCCTTTTTTGTGAATGCCCAAATACCTTTTTGTTTTTCCTATGCATACTTTATTGCAGTCTTTATAACTAATTTGATAAATTCCAGATTTTTTACTATCTGGGATGTTCAATTTCTTAATGGTTATTAACCCTTCAGAGCGGATGGATTTAAATGGCCGGGAATACTCTGATGTGGGAGGAAGTTCACCGGTATTTAAACTCAGCCGTTCAGTGCCAGTATTCCAATAACGCATTTAAATTGATATATCTTCAGTAATTTAAATGTTTTTTGCAATTCCTTTATGGTGAACCCTTAATATAATATTTAATTAATTAAATTTGTTACGGTTCTCACATAACATCTCTGCATTTTTTGCAGACTTATTTATGGTTGTTGTGCCACAGTTGAAATAGGTCCTTTTTGTAATTTCTCACATAAGTGACACAGTGTATTGGCACTAGGGATCCTTTGAAGAATTCAGATAACCAGCTTTACCTAACAACAAAACGAAATATTTACACAAAGAGAAGGGTCTTAAAAAAAATGAACTTCAAAATTGGTGTGATAAATCTTCAAAATGTAAACCAGCTGTTTGACACTCGGGCAACAATAAGTGTATTTTTTCCCCCTTGTGTTTACTTTGTTCATGTTTATTACAAACACATTGCTTCTATGCGCTGACCTTCTTTCTTGTAGGGGGGGGGCAGCCTTCTCCAAATGTATCTTTCTAACACTTTTGAAACATTATTTTAGGTCGTGTGCCTTCAAAAAATGGTCTTTCTACACATCAGACCTGTTGTACTAAAAGACCTTCATCAACCCTAAATTTCAATGCCTTTCTTCTGGTTTCCAAACTGAAACCAGTTGATGAAATATGACTATAATAGTTTCACCGGAGGTGTGGACTTAAAAGATTAACATGCTACAAGCCGGAAGATCGAGGGTTTGAGTCCCGGTGGATCAGGATTTTTAAACTGAATCAAACCTTCAGGCGGCACTGTGAACCCGGGTTGACTCAGCCTCTAACTGAAATGAGTACCAGATGCTTGTTATGGCCCGTCAGACAGAAATAAGTACTCGGCTTACATCAAGTACCGATACTTTAGAAAAGTGGGAGCCTTAACCTCCTAATATCCCAAGAACCTTCTAAGGTCTGTAGTGGACCACTTTCCTTTTAGATACTGACTGAATTGTAGACTAACTACCTTTCCATAATGTAAGGATATCGTCATTTGAAATATATATATATATCTGAAATTTACTGTTGTGGTCCTGTACTGTAGCGTAAATCGGAAATAACTTTGTTGGGCCTTTATTTATACTGAATTTTGCGACATTATTATTAAAAATGAAGAGATTTGAAAATAGATTCAATTTGATAGACAAGCTAATCTACAAAAAAAAAGCGAATTTAGTTTTATAAGAAATCCTTTATCAAGTTATAAATTTAAGAAAATGTCAGGGGCCGCAAGAATAAATGCAAATATAAAATTATTTTAATTGTTTACTCAGGGCCGTAATCAGTTAATATATGCACTAATAGAAACTTTGAAGTCTCTACATAAAATTTGTATACACGGTAAATAGTTAATGTAAACACAAAGGTCATAATTACAGTTTAAAGCAGTGCGTGTAGCTAGCGTACATGTCACGTCGTTCCGCATTGGGTGAAGAATTCAACTTGCGTACACGTCACGTCGCTCCACGCTGACAGGTTAATAGATTACAAAGGCTAAATTTATTTATCGGTGCCAGTGTAATATTGAATTATCTTGAAACTTTTTTGAAATTTGTTATGTAATTCAGGATAAGTAACTTTTTTTAATTGTTTTCCTTTTTTAGAAACAGGTTGCAGGGTGATGTATTCTTTTAATCTTTTTTGTTGTCTGAATTTCTTTAATTTATTTATAATTATTTCCTTTCCAAACTCTTTTACCGTAAATTAGCTATGTTCTTCTTCTTCTTCCGAATGCAGTATTGGGTGATGATGCCCGTTCTGCGACTACAAAAATTGATCTTTCCATCGGTTGAAGGGTCTTCCGAGGTCTCTTTTGCCTTTAGGGTTGAGGTGGTAAATCATCTTTGGTAAATGGGAATTTGACATTCTCTGGACGTGTTGGAACCATTTAATCTGATAATTTTGTATATGTTCCACCATTTCCCTACTATTCCACTGCATCCTTATCTCATCACTTTTCATTCTATCCCTTAATGTTACTCCAGTTAGTGATCGGAGGAATCTCATTTGTGAACTATTAATGCGGGATTTATCTTTTGCTCGAAGTGTCCGGCATTCACTTCCGTATAGTAGAGCAGGTTTGGCTATGGCATTATGAAATCTCAATTGGATTTCTTTCCTCATTTGTTTTCCAAAATTTCTCCTAATTACACCATTTAATCTGTTATATTTTTCTAAATTTGTTTCCACATATTTTTGATTATGAAACTGTGATATATTATTACCTAAATACTTAAAGTGTGTTACTTGTTCTATTGGTTTATTATTTATTATTATTATTATGTTTTATAATTATTTCCATTCCAAAACCATTTAAATTAGCTTTCTTGGTTCTTTGAAATTCAGAAAACAAAAAATAAAACTGCAGTTCCCATGTTTAAAAAAACATAAACTATGAGATAAGATAAAAAGTGACTCATTCATTCATTTAAAAAAAATGTGAATATAAAATTATATTTGTATTTTTCAGTCCAACAGTGGAACCAATAAGGGTTGGGATTCGTGTTGGCTCAAGCACAAGAGACAAAGGTGGTAAAATATATACAGTTGACAAATTAATTATTCACGCTAAATATAATGAAAGAGTTAACCTTATGTATGACATTGCCCTCATAAAGGTAAGTTGTATAAAGACAAAGTCTTTTACATTTAATTTTTTAATTTTGAAGTTATGGGTGTTGTATACTAAATGTCGCAAAAAATTTTCAATTTAATTTCGTATGCCACTGATGCACTAAACACTTTTAAAACATTTTGTAACACTTTTAAACACGTTTTAAACATCTTCCAATGATGCAACAATCTTTTTTTTATATCTATATATTTACGTAAAACATGATCGACCTACATTGCTTAGTTGCTACTTTCTGCTATTTTCCCTCCTGTTCCTATGTTGTTCCAACGTTGCCACCATCGACAACCCAAAATACTCTAGATGTTGCCAACATCACTTCCACGTTCTCTGGATTTCACCTACGTTAGAGTAATTGGTTTGTGTTACAGTAATTGATTTAGGTTTGGTTAGCTTTTAGGTTCCTTGCTTTTTAAATGTGATTCCACGTTCCCTGGATTTCACCTACGTTAGAGTAACTGATTTGTGTTACAGTAATTGATTTAGGTTTGGTTAGCTTTTAGGTTCCTTGCTTTTTAAATGTGATTTGATACGTAAAATAAATTATGTTATTCTATGAAAAATTCAAAATGTCGGACAGTTACCACGTAAAATCATATTTCCACTAGTTCATTTCGTGTTAATTATACATATTTAGACAAGTTCTGGGAATTTTGTGTCAATGTTGGTCATACTGATTTCACATACATATACCGCCAACTGATGGAGGTTGCATTTATCTTTCTGGGATTACATGGAGCACTAGCGCATGCACACTGCGATTCTATAGAACTTAGAAAAATTTATTTGCGACGATAAGTACACTTTATCCTAATTTATTTTTAGTTATGATGGTATTTAAATCCATCGCACATGGAATAATATAATACAAATGGAAACTGTATTCAGTGACACTTGAAGTTTCTCTACTAAATTACGAGGGTGAATCAAATATAAACCGGAATTATTGTTTACAATTTTATTGAATTAACATAAAAATACAAAACCACCACCTCATTTTTCAACATAGTCTCCTGCATTTCCAACACACTTTTGCCATCGAGTTGGCAACTTTTTGATGCCATCCTTGAAGAATGAGGGATGACGTGTAGTCAGCCAGTTGTGCACAAACTCCTCTACCGCTGCATTGTCACCAAACCGCCTTCCTCCCAGGTCTTCTTTCAGTGGCCCAAACAAATGGTAGTCACAGGATGACAAATCTGGACTGTAATGAGGATGTTCCAGAGGTGTCCAAAGCATTTTTGTCAGTTTTTCGTCAAATTTTTTTGTTCCTCGCTGAGGAGCCGTGGAACCCACCTGGCAGACAATTTTCGGAATTTGAGTTCATCACTGCTGATGGGTTGAACACTTCCGAAGCTTATTCCAACGTGTGAAGCAATTTTAGAAATTGTTACATGCCGATCCTCCTCAATAAGGTCCTGTACAGCACGAATGTTGTCTGCAGTGATGCTTGTTCATTGCCGTCTTTGGTGGGGCTCATTTTCCACTAAATCCCGGGCCAACTAAATTTTTTTTGTGCCAATCATACACCTGCATCTTCGAAAGGGTTGCTTCCCCGAACTGCGCATGGAGCCTTCTCAAAATTTCAGAAGGTTTAGTGCCTTCTTTCGCCAAAAACTTAATAATAATGCGTTGAGCCATAATTTTATTAGAATAAATTCACTTTATATGGTGTAAAATTTACAGTTTAATGAATTTAATCATAAATATTAACAGAGAAAATTATTTTATTTTGTTTTATAGGTAAAACAACCATTTGAATTTGGTCCTACAGTACAACCAATTTCGCTAAACAGACAACGATTACGACCAGGGATGCTAGTGACAGTAACAGGATGGGGTCATACGACAATGCAGGGTGAACTTTCAGAAATCTTGCAGAAAATTGAAGTGCCGTTGGTACCATATTGGGAATGTGAATGGCTTTATGGGAAAGAGGAACTGACAGAAGGCGTGTTTTGTGCTGGACGAGCTGGCTATGATGCCTGTCAAGGTGACTCTGGTGGACCTATTGTGTATGATGGACATCAGATTGGTGTAGTTTCTTGGGGAATAGGTTGTGCATTATCTGGATATCCAGGAATATATACTGATGTTGCTAAATATCGTAAATGGATTCGAGAAAATAGCGGAGTTTAATGTTAGTCACATCTTATTTTTTATTATTTTTTCCAATTGTATATTGTGAATATCGGAATAAAAATGTAAAATTAAAAAAAAATTGAAACCTGATGTAAAAAATATTACAGTTCTGTAAACTGAAAAATAAATATTTCTTTTTTCTAAAATAGCCAGGCAAATAGGCGCTTAAACTTAAAAAAAAAAAATAGAGAGTAAAATAGTGAAAAGAGACTTTTAAAATGTACAAAAATGGGCATTAAAATAATTAAAATAAGTATTTCTCCTTCTTCTTCTTCTTCTTCTTCTTCTTTGGCTTTCCCCACTTATAGGTTTGCCGTCTTCAGTTTCCATTTATCTCTATCATTCCAATCTCCCTCTTCCAAATTCCTATCATCCATTATAGTTCTGACATGGGTTTTCCATTCCCATCTTGGTCTGCCACGTTTATTTCTTCCAGGGGGTGACCATTGGTATATATTTTTTGGCCATCTTTCATTTTCCATTCTTTGTACATGGCCATACCATTTAAGCGTTTGATTTTCAATCCTCTTAACAACAGATGTGGTGACATTCATTTCTCTCCAAAGAAATTCATTTCTTATTTCAACCTGTCTTGTTTTTTAGAGGCTTCTTCTAAAATAATCAAATTCAACTGTTCTAATTTTATTCTTTTGTAATTCAAAATAAGTATTTCTCATATCCTTTTTCTTCTAGACTGCAGTTTCGGAGCTTATCTCCATCCTCTCGTTGACCGGTGTTATGTCGTTTCTTGGCGGTTTTCTTCTTCTTTCTATTTGGTGGACCGATGAACCTCTGGATCAAGTCAAAATTTGCGGGAGTTTCGAGATTCATGAGTTTATCTTTCTTGTTTTTTTGGATGTGAATTTTTTCCCAGACCGTGAGTTCTTTCTGTTTATCTGTGTGTTTGATTATGCTAGCTTTCGTATCGATTAAATGTTTTTCAGACCAAGCATGGGCTGCTACAACTGACTTGTCCACTTCGCCCTTTTTGACATTTCTACGATGTTCTTTCAATCCAGTTTTTAAATTTCCTGTCGATGATGGGACAAGTCCTGAAAGCACTACAGTTAAATAACTAATAAAGTTGAGGAGACGGACCTTTCAGGTGAATATTCCATAATTTTATATTTTAATTTTGAATAATACCTCAACAGAACATATCATGAATCTTATAAAAGTCGAGTCTTCAATATAGTACCTTGAATTGTCTACAACTCATTGTCAGCTATGTGGAAGTCGTAGTATCCCTGTAGCAGCTCCTCTTCTGTTGATGTTTCTTTCTGACGGACTGCCTTAATGCCTGCAGAATCTTGGGAACAGTCTGGAATTGAATGTCACAAAATGGTTCTTTCGTCTTAGGGACCAAATCATAATCACAGAGGCTTAAGTCCAGTGAATGTGGTAGATGGAAAAACACTTCCCACTTCCAGCAATGGTACAGATCAGCTACAGGATGTACCATACCATATGCATCCGAGCAGTCCTATAGGGTAATGCCATCTTCCCATATGCTTCCACAAGACCTTCATGACATTGTCATACTGTATGGCCATGTCACGTTGAATTTTTAACCAAGATCACTGTTCCTGCTTTGAAAACATGACAAAACACAAGAGCTTAGAGCGGCAACTCATTTCTCTCTCCAAAGCACATGCGCTTTGAGACGTATGGATGAGTCCATTTACTGTATGATAGATCAGACATATATTAACATTATATTATTTTTAGTCTGGTCATCTTACCTCAATATTAATTTTGATTTGTTCTTGAACATGTTTCAAGACAATTCTGTTTTATCGCCAGCTTGTCCAGACTGGTTTGATTTATGTTACATTATGTTGAAACATGTTCAAGAACAAATCAACATTAATATTGAGGTAAGATGATCAGACTAAAAATAATATAATTAAAATAATCTCAAAACATCACTTCCTAACATTAAATATTATATATTAACATGTGACAGAAGTTACAACAATTAACTCTGTCTGGTTTTACTTCTATAGCAGCATTGCCACTATTTTTGTTACAGCCCATGTATAACCAATAACAAGGTAAATAGAGAATAATTTATGAGTCTGCAGTGAATATCTTGTATACTAGAGATATCATGGTCCTTTGCTAAGATTGTATCTTTAATTTACATGTGTAGAAGAGAGTGTGAGTTTTATTTTATCTTGCTCCAACCGAGAGACAAGTTTTGCCAAGTGTTAAATTAATATTGAGAAGCTAAAGCTATTACTATGATAGAAATAAGTAATTAATGAACACAATTAAATTATTGTAAATCAATGGTAAAGAGAAAAATTTCTGCCTGAATCGGGAATCGAACCCCGATCCTTTAGCTTTCCGTGCTAATGCTCTGTCCACTGAGCTAATTCCAGCTTCATTCCCATCCAAGCAGAAATCCTTAGCTCAGTGGACAGAGCATTAGCACGGAAAGCTAAGGTTCGGGGTTAGATTCCCGGTTCAGGCAGAAAAATTTTCTCTTTACTATTGATTTACAATAATTTAATTGTGTTCATTAATTTAATTATTTCTATCATAGTAATAGCTTTAGCTTCTCAATATTAATTTAATGAATAATGCTATAGCTGTGTGGTGTCCCTTCTGCAGGTAGAAGTCATTCATTGTGTATTTGTGAATGATGATTCATTGCAATTGAATGTGGGACCAGTAGAGTAAGGTAAAGGAAGGATTTCTGCTTGGATGGGAATGAAGCCTGAATTAGCTCAGTGGACAGAGCATTAGCACAGAAAGCTAAAGGTTTGGGGTTTGATTCCCGGTTCAGGCAGAAAATTTTTCTCTTTACCATTGATTTACCAAGTGTTGTTGTTTTCAAATGCTGGGCCTTGGCAACGAAGCCATTAGCATTCTTGCTCTCCAATATTTTTCTATGGTGGATCCAATAGGTAATACTTCACAGGTTTGTAGATATTCTTCATTCATTTCTTCATCTTTGTTACATAGAGGACAATTTGGATTCTTGTAGATTCCTATTTTATATAAATGTTTGGCCAAATAGTCATTTTCTGTAAGCAGTCTAAATTTTGCTACTGTAGTTTTATGTGGAATTTCTGGAATAATATCAGGCTTCTTTACTAAAATATTCCATTTTTTGTCTTTGGCTTTATTACACAGGTTTAAGTTTTGTTTGATTTTATATTTGTTTTTAATTATTCTTTTTAAGGATGCGAAAGGTAAACTTTTAGTAGTATTCTGAATTAGATTGGAGCCTTTTTTGGCAAGAAAATCAGCAGTGTCATTTCCAGCAATTCCACAATGTGCAGGTATCCATTGCAATTGAATTCTTTTCTGTAGTTTTTGGAGTTGTTGAATCATTTTGTGGCGCTCTTTAATTTGTATTGACTTCATTTTGTGTGATTTTATTGCATATATTGCTGCCTTAGAATCAGAGAGTATGACAGCATTTTGAAATTTATTTATTCTGTATAGTAATTGTTGGAGTGAAATATGAATAGCCATTACTTCCGCATCAAAATTTGTTGTGTGGTATCCTGCTGGTTGATAAAATGAAAATAATGCACATATAATTCCTGATCCTGAGTTTTTATCAATAGTAGATCCATCTGTGTAGACATGTAACCATTGGTTTACCAAGTGTACAATACCCAAAATTTTAACTTGTCTATTTTAATTACAATCTGGATCCCAATTTGGGAATAATTGTTTTATGTCGAATTAAAATTACTATTTCTGTCTTTAAATAATTTATTTTCATGTTTGTATTGGAGTACAATAAACTAGTTGTAACCGTTTAGTAGTAGGCACCACATGTGGTGGTTACATCACATCCAAAAATTTACAAAAGTTGTAATTCTATGTGACTTCAAAGCAGCCATTCTTGCTATAACACGAGACACAACACCCAAAAGCATCAAAATTATCGAATGTCACAAAATGATAAAACAGTTATCCCGTCTACATAAAAAAGTTGTACTTCAATGGATTCCGGCCCACTGTGGAGTGACAGGCAATGAAATAGCCGATTTTCTAGCCAAGAAGGGTAGCAAAATTGTTTCAAACCCAACTTCTGCTCCAGTTTCCTTTCACTCTATCAAAAGAATTATCTCAAATAAATACATCAATAAACTTAGAGAAGAATACACCACCAAAACATCTGGAAAGGAATGGGAAAACTACAAGCTTATGACATTACTACATTACAAAAGAAAATCTGCAGTAGCAACATTCAGACTGCTAACGGGACATGACTGCTTGAATAAACACCTACACAGAATTGCATAACAGATTCACCTAAATGCCCTTTTTGCAATTTAAGTGAAGATATGGAAAGAAACCATCTCCTCCATTGTCCAGCTTTTGTAGAAGAGACCAGCCTTTCTGCTAAATATTGGAGTGCAAGAGAGTGAATGATTTCATTATCAAGTGCTCGACATTAGATACCAACCAACCATAATTTATTTTCCTAATTCTCTCACTAAGCTTAAAAGGGAAGAAACTCCCTTTATTTCGAAAATGAGTTAAGAATATACAAATTGTAAATCTTGCTTTGACACCTGATGTGGTGAAACAAGGGAGAAGCTCTGAATATTTTGCTATCAGTGGTGCTTTAGTCAAGTTAGCATTGATTGAAGAAAGAAGAATCTCCAGAGTTTCTTACTTCATTAGGCAGCTACTTGGTAGCACTACGTACATAGCCTATGAGTAAAAAATACAATGTGCAGTTTTGCACTATTACAATTGTAACAGATTTTAACTGTTACATTATTCAGTCATAATGTCAGTTGAAAATGAGAGAGATGCTTCTCTTGAAAACTAGTTCCCCTGTTTAAAGAAACATGAAATATGAGGTAAGATGTAAAAAATTACTCATTAATTTATGAATTAAGAACCTCATAATGTTATTTCCCATATTTAAGTATGTTACATTATTTTTAAATTAATATTGGGAAGTAAACATTATGAGGTTATATCATTAATAGTAAGTGGAGAACATATTTTAATCGACTCACCTCATATGATTTCAAATTTCTTTGATACTGACAGTTTCAGACAATATCATCTCCCTCTTCAGTCATGGCTTCCACTGATGAAATTCTGTGATTGTTGATTTCTCTAATGACATCACCTCTTGTGCTGTCATCTTTCGTTGGGATTATAAACTTGTAATTAAATTTTTATCCACCGGAATATCAAAATTCATAGATCAATATTTATTCTTCTGAATGAATATCATTTCCCAAATTGTCAATTCCAACGGTTTATCCAATTGTTAAAAAAATTTTGCCTCTTTTTCAATTTTATGATGTTCTAGCAAACTATGTGCAGCAATTGCTGATTTTTCAATTTCACAATTTTAATATTTCTAAAATGTTCTTTAGTGCGTGTTTCCAAATTCCTTTTTGTTTTTCCTATGTGTACTTTGCTACAATCATTACAATTTATTTGATAAATTCCAGATTTCTTACTGTCTGGGATGTTGATTTTTTATTGGTGCTTAGAAGTTTTTCCAGACTAAATTTATTTATTGGTGCCAAAGTAATGTTGTATTTGTTAATATTTTTTTGAAATTTCCTATATACTATTGGATGGTAAGTAATTTTCTTGAAATTCTTCTTTTCTTTACTAACAATTTGTAGGGTAGAGCATTCTTTAAGTTGTTTTATCTTTTTGAATTTCTTTAATTTGTTTGATGTTATACTCTTATTGAAACCATTTAATCTGGCTATATTTAGGATATTCTCGTATTCTTTCTTAAAATTTTCTTCTTTTAGTGGGACCTTTATCAATCTATATAAATTTATTTATTAATATTTATTAAATATAATCTACAGAAGCCCTCATTGCCCACTGTGCTCCACGAACACCAACATGGATAGAAACCACCTGCTACAGTGTCAGGCACTTCACTCTGCTATGCTGAAGGATAGATACTGGGAAGCAAGAGCCAAACTTTCTGTTTTGCTATAATGTTCTATTGTATTAATTTATTGTATATATTTTTGTTTTCTCATAATTATGGACAATGACTTCTGTCAAGTCCCTGCATTTGTATAAATAAATATTTGTTAATATTATTTGATTTTATTGTGGTTCTTTAATAAGAGTGATGACTAATTCACTGATTCACTAATCAGAAGTATAAATGTGTCTGAAAAAAAGAAAAGGT
Source organism: Diploptera punctata (assembly GCA_030220185.1). NCBI lineage: Eukaryota > Metazoa > Arthropoda > Insecta > Blattodea > Blaberidae > Diploptera > Diploptera punctata. Next base: position 73,367 of record JASPKZ010000051.1, read on the forward strand.
GTATGTAACACTACTGAATATCCTAGAGAGAAATGTAAAATAGCCAAAGTGAGTATCGAGGAAACACAAGAGCAAAGGGAGCTGTCATGTCAGCTCAACATACTGGTAAATAGCTGCAGGTAAATATCTAAGTTTTGTTTATATATCATTGATTATTATTTTAAATTATTCATTTATGTTGCATTGAACTTAAAATCCCTTGAATAACAAAGTATAATTTATTTAATTAACTTTCACAGGGAAAAAAAAAACACTATGAGGTTTAATTTAAGAATTAAATTAATATTTTTTTATTACCTCACCCCTCATATCCTTTATTCTTCTAGACTGTAGTTTCGGAGCTATATCTCCATCCTCAGTAGCCTCTCATCGACCGGTATTATGTCGTTTCTTGGCAGTTTTCTTCTTCCTTCTATCGGTGGACCAACGAACCTCTGGATTAAATCAAAATTTGTGGGAGTTTCGAAATTCAAGAGTTTTTCTTTCTTGTTTTTTTGGATGTGGATTTTTTTTTCCAAACCATGAGTTCTTTCTGTTTATCTGTTTGTTTGATTAGGCTGGCTTTTGTATCAATTAAATGTTTTTCAGACCAAGCATGGGCTGCTACAGCTGACTTGTCCACTTCACCCTTTTTGACATTTCTAAGATGTTCTGTCAATCTTGTTTTTAAATTTCTTTTTGTTTTCCTATATAGATTTTGTCACAATCCTTGCATCTGATATATTCCTGATTTGTTTTCTTCTTCAATTTTTTTCATTTTTGTTGGTTTTAATTATCTTATTTAGGCTGTAAATCAGGAATATATTAGTTCAAATGCAAGGATTGTGACAAAATCTATATATCTTCTTTCCATTAATTAATTTGAATACCGTATACAAATAATAGCAGAAAATCTCTATAATAACTCAAAAAATGCTTTGAACTTCAAATAGGCAACAGAAGACAAAACAGGTAAAAAAAAAATGTAACAGGTAAAAGTCTTCTTCTTCTTCTTAATCATAATTTGTAGGATTCTCATCCTGTTTATTTCCAAAATCACTCCTTGGAGTAAGACACATTGGATGTGCGTTCACTGTCTATTCATCTCTTGGCTGGTCTTCCTCTTGTCTGAGGCTTGATCCTTGGGACTGCGAGCAATGTATAAGACACACCTTGAAGTGGGTTGCTAGCCCGTTTTCATGGCGGGTTTATTATTCGGGGTTTCCTCAGGCTGATTGCCTTCACCCAGCTCCAGAGCTCAGCCTGCCCCATTTTATTTTGGAGTTCTCTCTCCTAGATGGGTTGTAAGTAAAAGTCAAAATAGGTAAAAAAAAAAAGGTCTATATATATATTTTTTTTAATGACTAATTAGTAGGTTTAACCCTTTAGTTTTCTGGCTTCCAACTTTGGTTGAGCTTTATCTAACATAAATGTTACATGTTATTTGGTTGAAGAGAAATATTTGCATTAAGAAAAGCCTTTATATTATTTTTAGTCTGATCATCTTACCTCAATACTAATGTTGATTTGTTCTTGAACATGTTTGAAAACAATTCTGTTTTATCGTCAGCTTGTCCAAGCTATTGCTGGTAACCTACAGCAACACACACAAACTAGAATTTATTAAACACTGGCCAGACCCATATTATGTTACGGCAGTGAGGCCTGGACAATTCGCAGTGTAGATGAACAAAGACTAACTGCGGCAGAAATGAAATTTATGAGATGTTCTGTGGGCTATTCGAGAACAGACCATAAAAGGAATTCTGAGATTCTCAAAGAATTACACACAGAATCAGTCCTGGAATATGTACAAAAATACAGAAACAACTGGAAATCTCATGTATGAAGAATGAGCAGAACAAGAATACCACGTCAGATCTTAAATTACCAGCCACCAGGCAAGAGATCTTTGGGCAGACCCTTCAAACGTTGGATTGAGACCGTAACAGACCACTAGGTCTATTACATGAAAGGAAGAAGAAGAAGAAGATATTTACTGCTAGGTTATGTAATGAAATTTTTAAGTAATTATCACATAAAAAAACATAAATGATATGGTACACATAATAAATTTGTCTGGATTTTTTTATCTTCATGATAACCTCTCTGTTTTCATGAACTTTCCACTGTTTTGATGCGAGATATTTTCACAAGGAATCATTTATAGTAAATTAATGTTGATAAATATGAGGATCTTCATTGCTATTCTTATATTAGCTGTGATATTTACATCTTGCAGTAAGTAATCCATTTACATCTTGCAGTAAGTAATCCATTTACATCTTGCAGTAAGTAATCCATTTACATCTTGCAGTAAGTAATCCATTTACATCTTGCAGTAAGTAATCCATTTACATCTTGCAGTAAGTAATCCATTTACATCTTGCAGTAAGTAATCCATTTACATCTTGCAGTAAGTAATCCATTTACATCTTGCAGTAAGTAATCCATTTACATCTTGCAGTAAGTAATCCATTTACATCTTGCAGTAAGTAATCCATTTACATCTTGCAGTAAGTAATCCATTTACATCTTGCAGTAAGTAATCCATTTACATCTTGCAGTAAGTAATCCATTTACAATAAGTAATCCATTTACATCTTGCAGTAAGTAATCCATTTACATCTTGCAGTAAGTAATCCATTTACATCTTGCAGTAAGTAATCCATTTACATCTTGCAGTAAGTAATCCATTTACATCTTGCAGTAAGTAATCCATTTACATCTTGCAGTAAGTAATCCATTTACATCTTGCAGTAAGTAATCCATTTACATCTTGCAGTAAGTAATCCATTTACATCTGCAGTAAGTAATCCATTACATCTTGCAGTAAGTAATCCATTTACATCTTGCAGTAAGTAATCCATTTACATCTTGCAGTAAGTAATCCATTTACATCTTGCAGTAAGTAATCCATTTACATCTTGCAGTAAGTAATCCATTTACATCTTGCAGTAAGTAATCCATTTACATCTTGCAGTAAGTAATCCATTTTTGGATATAAACAATTTTATCATCATCATCAATTGCAGTAATGGATTAGGCTATTGGCCTGTTCCGCTTCAGGATAGAAATTGATCCCTCCATCTCTTCTTAGGTCTTCCTGGGTATCTTCGTCCTGTGGATCTGTAGTTGAATAGCTTTAAAGGTAATATATTGTTTGGCATTCTAAGGAGGTGTTCATGCCAATTATTTTGGTATATTTGGATGGTTTCAGTTATTGCTGGTGTGTTGAGAACTTTGCGGATGTCTTCATTACGCATGTGGTCATAAAGCGTATAACCCTGTAAATGTCTTAATAACTTCATTTCTGCAGCTACTCTCCTATTTAATTTGCCTGTAGTAAGAGTCCTGGTTTCAGAGCCATGAAGTAGAGTTGGAAGAGCTATTGTTTTATAAAATTTTAGAATTGTATCTGGGCGTACTTTTCGGAGAATAGTGTTTTTTATTGTTCCTATAAGTTCGTAAATTAATGAGTCATTTTTTAACATCTTACCTCATATGTTTCTTCAAACACGGGAACTAGTTTTCGAGAGGATGTCTCTCATTTCCAACCGACATTATCACTACCGGATTTTCGTTGGAATCTCCATCAATAACGTTGCCATTTGGTGTGGATTTGATGAACTTTGAGATGAGGTCATGTTCATCAGAAATTTCGAAATTCATGGATCTAAATTTGTTCTTCTGATTATATATCTTCTCCCAAATTGTCAATTCTAAAGGTTTTTCCAAATGTTTTAAAAGTAGGGCTTCTTTTTCAATTTTATGATTCTCCAATAAACTATGTGCTGCAATAGCTGATTTTTCAATTTCATCATTTTTAATATTTCTGAAGTGTTCCTTAGTGCAAGTGTCCAAATTTCTTTTTGTCTTTCCTATGTATACTCTATTGCAGTCCTTACAATTAATTTGATAAATTCCAGATTTTTTGAAATATTAAAAATGGTGAAATTGAAAAATCAGCTATTGCAGCACATAGTTTATCGGAGAATCATAAAATTGAAAAAGAAGCCCTACTTTTAAAACATTTGGAAAAACCTTTAGAATTGACAATTTGGGAGAAGATATATATTCAGAAGAACAAATTTAGATCCATGAATTTCGAGATTCCTGATGACGTGACCTATCTCAAAGTTCATCAAATCAACACCAGATGGCAACGTTATTGATGAGATTCCAACGAAAATCCGGTAGTCATAATGTCGGTTGAAAATGAGAGAGATTCTTCTCTTGAAAACTAGTTCCCGTGTTTGAAGAAACATAAAATATGAGGTAAGATGTTAAAAAATGACTCATTAATTTACGAATTAAGAACCTCATAATGTTATATCCCATATTTAACTATGAATTCCTATAAGTTTTTGGAATTTTATCAATTTTATGTCTGTCTTTACATGCATCATAGGAAAGGTTGCAACCAAGATAAGTAAAGTTATTAACTTGTTCTATTATATTGTTGTTAATAATTTTAGTTCGTATCGGTATTTTCCCTTGAAAATTTTATGTACTGGCTAAAACTGGAATATGTACTGAAATATCTTGGTTGTTATTAACAGATATAATGAGTTAAGTCTCATAGGTTACAATGGACAAGAAATGTGGCATAAAAATGAAATGAACGAAGGGCTTGGAAACTTTGGAGAGAAAACTCCTTGTAGAATGAGGTGGAGAATAGCATTAACCATGATTTGAGGTAGGTGAAATATACAGGGACTGTTTGGAAACTGTTAGAAATGTTTGAATGGAAAGCTTAGGTCCACATGGCCATGAACCTCGATTTCAATAGTAGTGAGTTAGTTTATGTAGGCCTACCATATTAAAAGTTGCTTCCTTTTTTCTTCATTCCTGATCAATTTAAGGTCTAAAAATGGTATTTCTTGGTTATTTTCTAACTTCACATAGTATTAATAAATTAATGAGTCATTTTAACATCTTACCTCATATTTCATGTTTTATCAAACACGGTAACTATAGTAATAAAAGATTCCGGGCTATGTGGCCGTGGTCTATAACTGGCGTTTCTTCCAGACGTTTCTCCCTCAACTGCGGAGGGCATCTTTCAGTGGCGAGCGCTTACAGCTGTTGTTTCCCTGTTATAGACCACGGTCACATAGCCCGGAATCTTTTATTACCATGATTACCGGCCGTGAAAGCCTGCATTCCACGGTAACTATAGTTTTCAAATGATCTTGTCATTCATTTTCAACCGCCATTATGACTACTGGATATTCGTTGGAATCTCCCTCTATAACGTTGCCATCTGGTGTTGATTTGACGAACTTCGAGATATCGTTTGCCATCTGGTATTGATTTGATGACCTTTGAGATGAGGTCACGTTCTGTCATCCGGAATGTCGAAATTCATAGATTTAAATTTGTTCTTCTGTATAAATATTTTTCTCCCAAACTGTCAAATCCAAAGGTTTTCCAAATGTTTTAGAAGTTTAGCTTCTTTTTCAATTCTATGACCTTCCAACAAACTATGTGCTGCAATAGCTGATTTTTCAATTTCACCATTTTTAATATTTCTAAAGTGTTCCTTTGTGTGAGTGTCCAAATTTCTTTTTGTTTTTCCTATGTATACTTTATTGCAATCTCGACAATCAATTTGATAAATTCCAGATTTTTTACTATCTGGGGTGTTCATTTTCTTATTGGTTATTAATAAGTTACCAAGGCTAAATTTATTTATCGGTGCCAATGTAATATTGAATTTCTTGAAAATTTTTTGAAATTTCAATGTTAAAATGACTCATTAATTTATTAATTAATAACCTCATAATGTGTTTCCCAATTTTAACTTTGAATTCACATAGTATATTTAGTTGTTTTGTTATGAATATTCAAAAGTTTAACGGCATCTTCTAATAGTTTTTGTTTGACTATTGCTCTAATAACTTCCACATTTCTACTCCAAAATTTAAAAATCGAAGTGTATGCTTTGGTTATCTGACAATCAAAGTTTCCCATAAACATATTCGCCAAGAATGGTGATAATGGATTTTTCATTGCAAGTCCAATTCTTTACAAATACTACAGGTAAAGAACTGGACGTCCAGTAGGTAGACCTAGAAAGAGGTGAGAAAATAACATGAACCATGATTTGAGGGAGGTAAATTATATGTGAGATGTTTGGACAACATTACCTCAGGATAGAGATGTATGAAGAGTTTGTGTATATTGCAGCCATGAACCTACAGTTAGTTAGTTAGTTAACTACTATACTATGAAGTAGGGGGATGCGCCGTAACATAGTAGTTAAGGCACTGCACTACAAGCTGGAAGGTCAAGGGTTCGAGCCCCGTGGGGTCAGGATTTTTAAACTGACCCAAACCCTCCAGCGGCACTATGGTCCTGGGGCGATTCAGCCTCTACAGAAATGAGTACCAGACACTTTCTGGGGGTAAAGGCGGCCATCATGCAGGGCTGACAACCCGGCTGACATCAAGTGCCGATTGTCTAGAAAAAGTGGAGCCTTAACATCCTACTACCCCAAGGGCCTCCTGATGGGCCTGTGAGTGGGATCACTTTACTTTTTACTTTAACTATGGAAGTAGGCTATTCAAATTTTTTTATATTAAATCTCTAATCCCAGCGTTTTTCATACTGCGTAATATTCTTATAATTTGCAAGACAGGAAAAAAAGAGAATGGAGAATAAGAAAGCTACTGTTAAGACAGGTGGAAATGTGAATTAGGAAACCGTTAAAACAATGCCATTTGTAACAAATCTGTAAAATAATAAATGAGGACAACTGATATATGTTATGTATTTTATAATTTTGTTTCAGCATCAAAACGTCTTAAATCATCACGTAAAATAAAACCCATAGTAGGTGGTGAACCTGCTGAAGTTGGAAAATTTCCATATCAGGTATGAATTCTATGAATAATAACGCATTTGTGCAGTGTAAAACTTTACGGCAACTCCTCTGTTGATATATTATTAAACTTGTTCATTATTGAGAGGCCTGCATGCTTACCCATAACTAACTAACTAACCTACTGGCACTATCAAACTCGTAGGTTCATGACCACATGGACATAAGCTCTCCATACATCCCAATCCTGAGCTAATGTTTTCAATCATTCCCTGTAAAATCTACTTCCCTCAAATCATAGTTAATATTATTCTCCCACCTCATTCTTGGTCTACCAACTGGGTGTTTTCCCTCTGGTTTTCCTACAAGAAGCTTCCAAGCACGTCTTTCATTCCCCATTCGTGTCACATGTCCTGCCCATCGCAGTCTACGAGATTTAACTGTTCTTATTACATCTGACTTCCTATAAAGACCATGTAGTTCACTGTTATGTACTGGAATTAAATATCCTGTCTGTTCATCTCTCCTTGGTCCAAAAATTTTCCTAAGAACTTTATTCTCAAATACTCGTAATCTCCTTTCTTCCCTTAAAGTAAGAGTCCATGTTTTGCATCCATATAATATAGCTGGTAGAATAATAGTTTTATATATTTTCAGTTTAACGTTTTTTGAAAGGAGTTGGGACATCAAAAGTCTCTGCAATGCATAATAGCACGCATTTCCAGAATTGAGCCTATGTTTAATTTCTTTGTGCATCTCATTCCTATTTGTGATTATTGTTCCTAGGTATTTGAATTCAGCCACTTCCTCAAAATTTCCACCATTTGTCATTAGCTGTCGATTTCCATTATACAATGTATTTCTATGTGTGACCATATAGTTTTATTGATATTTAATTCCAGTCCCAATTTCTTCGTGTTACTCAATAGTGTGTGCATGTTGGCCTTTAGTATCTCCTCGCTATTGCCCAATAGTACTACATCATCAGCACATGCTTACCCATTCACCTGTAATTGATGAGTTCCGCCCATGTCTGTTTTATGGCCTTTAAATACCTAGATGCCTAGAGTGATTATCATGCTTGACTCTGGTTCTGAGATTATTGGTTAACACTCAACCGGTGTTGATGGATTTTAAAGGGCATAAACATCCTGAGTATGGCTTTCTTTAAAAGGTAAGTAAAACTGTGGGTCCCATGTTGTAGATTTTTGGCATGTAAAAAGAACAAGAAACAAGAGACCTCTGGGCAATATTTGTTTGTCCTTTCACATCAAAATATTAATTTTAATATTAGTAACCAGAATTGTTAGATAACACCATAATGTAAAGCTAGTAGCTAACTTTAGTTATCATTTATAACTAATATAAAATATGGTTTAGTTTTCACCTTGTTTTGTTTAGGTTTTACATTTTCAAAATAGAGAAATACTCTACTTGCATATATAAAATTATAAAAATAGAATACCTGTAAAGTTCCGTCTCCTCAACTTGTTTGAAACTGTTTAATATTTTGTAAGTCTTTCAAAGCCAGTTCCATCTTTAGCAGAAGTTTTTTTGGAAATTTACTTATTTGTGATTATCCTATAGAGAGGGTTATATATAATTGATGAATTCTCATTTAAAATCATGTTATTGATGATTTAATTTTAAATTTCTGTTTCTTCCAGTTTTATATTTATCTTCACTGGATTTCTCTCTTTCTGCAGTACTATGATGGCATTATCTATGTTTTCCATATGATGTTCTTCTTGAATAATATATCTACATATTTATCTTTAAAATTATGTTTAAATTCCTGAAGATTCTGCCTATGTAAAATTTTATTGTACTGCCTATGAAAATTTGCCCGATTACAATAAAGAAATAGATGGATGTTGACATTATTCGTTTTTGAACATCTTATTGATGGACAAATTATATTTGAAAATAAAAATATACGCCTAGACTGGGGTTTGAACCCAGGACCTTTGACTCTCTATGTCAATGCTCTATCCAAGTGAGCTACCTAGACTTCCAATCTAAATGCGTATTTTTCTCTTCTACATAGTTAATTCCCTAACCCCAAATGCTATGAGCCGTTGCTACGATTTTTTCAAATGGCGGCTCCTTTGTTAAGAAGACTTTTATTGGGAATTTAAACATTACTTATAAAGCCACCGCTGTGGTCTCGAGGTAGTGTGCTGCCTTGTCACGCAGCGGGCCCAGGTTCGATCCTCAGTCGGGACAGTTTTTCTGGGTGAGGTTTTCATCGGGGTTTTTCCTCACCTGTAAGACAAATGTCAGGAAAACTTTAAGGCCCAAACAGTAATCATATGACCATCATCATCACCATCCTTCACCGGTGTGGAAAGCAACGGGAAGCTACCATATCTACAATTCCCTAGTAAAGCTGCAAGCATAGGATGAAAAATGCTATGATTGCAGTGAAAGATCTGCCTTCGGGCAGAATTAATTATGGATGGATTATAAAGCCAGTAGTGCTTCTTTCAATGTTCATATTATTAATTTTTAAACATCGTAATGATTACGATTATATAACACTTTGGCTAGACCAGTGTTGACCTATGGTAGTGAAGCATGGACACTAAGAAAACAACATGAAAGCAGAATAACGGCTTGTGAAATGAGATTCATGCGCAGAACAGCGGGTTACACCAGATGGGATCGGAAAAGGAACACCGATATCTTAAAAGAATTGAAGACTACGCCAAGTTAGGAATATATTAAACAGTACCAACTAAATTGGAAACACCATCTTGAAAGAATGAGTTCAAATCGGATCCCCAAAGCGTGTTTATAATTATATACCAAGAGGACGAAGATCACGGGGCCGTCCTATGAAACGCTGGAGGGAAAATTTTCTATAGGATCGTAACAGGCCTTGGCCTAATACTTGGAAGGAAGAAGAAGAAACATCGTAATGATGGACAAATTATATTTTTCTTTTCAAATATAATTTTTCCATCATTATGATGTTTAAAAATGAATAATATGAACATAATAATTATTAGAATTAATAACTGTGTACTACTGTGCTGTATCCTTTAGTATTTACCACGTGTTTTGTTTAATTTGTGCAATTCATACCCATAACATAATTTAAATAATTCCCTTATGATATTAATTACTTAGTAAAAGCTTTGCATTAATTATTTATTAATTATTTAATAATTAAAATAACCTCAAAATATAACTTCCTAAAATTAAATTAATTTTAAAAGCTTTGCATGTTTAATCAACTGTGTTCCCGACCTTGACTTTAATTTACTACTTTGAAAATTGACCTCCATGAAATCTAATGGTGACCCTGGTCTATAACAAGTAAATTATGAGAAAAAAATGAATTTTGAATCATTTTTACTCTAACACATACTGGGTGTGATAGTGTTATTGCTAAATTTAAAATACCAATACTCATGTGTAATTTTATGATTATTTTTAGGTTTCTGTAGGAAACTTTAGAGGTTTAAGCAGTTTTACAAGATGTCAAGAACAAGGTGGCGTTCTCAGAAATGAGGTAAAAACCTTAACATTATTACTTCTTAAGATAATATATCTGTTTTATGACAAGATTGAAAACACTTACTGCGTAAATTATCTTGTGAAGTATTAATATACAAATATACAGGGTGTAACAGAACCTGACCGACAAAATGATAGGGATGAGAGGCCATGCAGAGAGGATAATTTTTTGTGAAGGAACATATAGTCGCAAACACATCATTTATGAGTTATACGCAGATGAAGGTGTTCACCCGTAAGGGTCGGAATTGAATACAAACAATTGTACACGTATCATTTTATTGAAAAATACATGTTTTTACAATAAGTTTTCAAATAATAAGTGTTTTGATGACGTCAAAAAAGAATCCTGGCATGCTCGGCTATGCTGGCCGATCATTGCTGCAACGATATCAAACATGTAATGAGGCACAGGGTTGACTGTTTGAACAATTATTGTAAAAACATGTTTTTTTTAATAAAATGATATGTGTATAATTGTTTGTATTCAATTCCATCCCTTATGGGTGAACACCATCTGTGCATAACTCAAAAAACGATGTGTTTGCGACTATATGTTCCTTTACAAAAAATTATCCTCTCTGCATGGCCTATCATCCCTATCATTTTTTCAGTGAGGTCCTGTTACACCCTGTATGTTGATTTTAAGCAAGCATTCAATAGGGTGTACAGAGAGGTTATGTTTAATTGCCTAGTTTTGCTGGGGACACCTTTGAAACTGATGAGATTAATCAGAGTTACGTTAACAGGATCTAAAGCTATGGATTGAATAAAATGGGAAATTATCTTCTCCTTTATAATTAATTTTGTTACCAGGTAGAAAGATGCGCTGACCATGAGTTATTTTCATTTAATACTGGAATCTATTTTTTTTGCTAGGTATAGGATAAAAAAGGGGATAATTAACAGTATAATGAAACCATCTTTAGTACAGAAGAACACAAGATTATGGCTTTATAAGGTTCTCGCAAAACCAGTATTAAGATAGGGTAGTGAAGCATGGACAATACGAAGAAGAGATAAAAGCCAACTAACATCGAATTATATGTGATTTATGCCGCATACAAGATCAGTCTAACCCAAAGTGGGAACTATAAAAGAAATGAGGAAATGATGAAAGAGTTTAATGTAGAACCCATTCTTCACACATATACAAAACTACCAGAACAACTGGAAAGCCCATCTTCAACGAATGCCGTCTCATAGAATTCCAAAAACCATACTTCGCTACTGCCCCCAAGGCAAAAGAGTGCTGGGACATCCAAAAAAGCACTGGATGGAAAATTCCTCTTTGAGACCGTAACAGGCCACATGGCCTAATACTTGCATGGATGATGATGGTGATGATGACTGGAATCTACTTTAAAAAAGTTAGAACCATCTTGGCATGTAGGCACTAAAATCATACAAATGAGTGCATATGCAGATTTTATCATAAGTACCATATTTTACAGACTATAAGATGCACTTTTTTCTTTGAAAAATTGCCTCCAAAATTCAGGTGCGTCTTATACTCAAAATTAATATAAAAATGTCCAGTGTTTGATTTAAAATTCCCACCAGTCTTAAAAATGGCCATATATTCAATGCTGTGGGAATTACCTCTATCTGACAACATTAGATTCAACTGGCAGCAGCAGTGCACTGATGTGATGAACATGAGTTGCGGGGATTCACAAGCTTGCTAACACTTTCCCTCCCACCTCGGCATCACAAACCCAGAACACTGTCTAAGCCTATGGTGCATCATTGCAGTATACGATGCTAGTGAACTTGAACAAATGGATTGATAGGGTTTGAAACCCAACATGCATTCAATGCACGCCGAAGTGAGCTCTTAAAAACGACATACAATCAAACAAGTTGTGTCCATGGATAAAATAGTCCTTTCCAACTGACAAAACTATGGACATTTTAGAAAAATGGTTGAAAGATAACAAGATAGATGATGATAGCGTTAAAGAGTACATGAAATTAACCAGATTATGCCTAAATCAAATGTTCTTCACCTTCAGAGGAAAATACTATATACGAAGATCAGGACTTGCAATGGGAAATCCATTATCACAATTCTTAGTGAATATGTTTATGGATTAAGTTATGTAGGTAGGAAATAACACTACATGAGGTTTATTTTTATTTTTTTAGTTGTTTCTTCTGACTCACCTCATACTTCTTAACTCCCTCACAGATCTAGATTTCGTCACTGTATTTGTGACATTCTCAATGCTGTTCACGTTCACAACTTAGGTCCAATGGTCTCCTCTCCTGCAGACTGACCTCTGCACCAAAAGTGCTTTATTTGCTCATAACAATAGCCAGTCAATATGTGCACTGTTTGAAATAGTACAGAAGGTTTAGGTACTTTTGAACCTGTTCCAAAATTTGTTCAGTATTATTCATCTAGTATTACTCCAGTTTACTAGAGTTATGCTTTTCAAGATCTACCAAAACCTGGCAAGTTTCCTTAACATATAACCACCTAGCTTCTAATTTTGTGATGGTTGGAAATCATGAGAAAACTCTTAGTCGGTTCCAGGATTTGAATTAATGTCCTCCTAAATGAGTTCGAAATTCTAACCATCTGGTCCAAATTTTACTTGAATTATTCTATTGTTAATTTTAGACTGAAGAAGCGACTAGTCATTTCTGTGGAGGCTCCATCATCAGCGTGAACTGGGTATTAACAGCAGCTCATTGCATGGCAAGGTAAGTACTGGTAATATATCAACAACATTGTGTAATTTTATATCATCATCATCCATGCAAGTATTAGGCCGTGTGGCCTGTTACGTTCTCAAAGAGGAATTTTCCATCCAGCGCTTTTTTGGACGTCCCAGTGATCTTTTGCCTTGGGGGCAGTAGCGAAGTATGGCTTTTGGAATTCTATGAGACGGCATTCGTTGAAGATGGGCTTTCCAGTTGTTCTGGTAGTTTTGTATATGGTGAAGAATAGGTTCTACATCCAACTCTTCCATAATTTCCTCATCTCTTTTATGGTCCCACTTTGTGTAGCCTGCTGTATGGCGCATAAATCACATCTCATTTGATGTTATTCGGCTTTCATCTCTTCTTCGTATTCTCCATGCTTCACTACCACATCTTAATACTGGTCTTGCTAGAACGTTATAAAGCCGTAATCTTGTGTTCTTCTGTACTGCAGATGGTTTCATTATACTGTTAATTATCCCCATTGTTTTTTTGTAAAATTTGTGATTTTCTTTGATATAACAGCTTCATCTTGAAATGTTAAATTATAACCCAAATAATTAAATTTGTTTACTTGTTCTAGAATTTCATCATCCAAAACAATTTTGCTAGGTATAGGGTATTTCCCATAAAAGGCCATCACTTTAGTTTTCTTTGTGTTAATTTCCATATTGTACCTTTTTGCAATTGTATTAAAATACTGTAAATCTGTTTCTGTTGGAGCTATTAATACCAAATCATCTGCAAAAAGCAAAGATTCTATTTTATGGTTTTTATTAATTTGGATAGAACCGTGTCTCATCTGTCGCCAGTCTTGGAGTATTCTATCCATGTATATGATAAAGAGCAAGGGCGAGAGGCCACATCCTTGTCTTACGCCCCTATTAATTTCGGTCCATTCTGTTTGTGTGTTATTGATTCAAACTGAAATCAAATTTGTTTTATAGATATTGTACAAATTTAAAATATGCTGTTGTGGTAGATTGTTGTCATCTAAAATTTCCAACATTTTATTCCTATTGATTTTGTCGAAGGCTTTTTTGAAGTCCACAAAAGCTAAATGTGTTTCTACATTGTAATTTTATATATGAAGAGAAAAATTATATGCTCAGACTGGGGTTTGAACCCAGAACCTTTGGCTTTCTATGCCAATGCTCTACCATAGAGCTACCTGAGAAACTCCAATCTAAATGCAACATTTTCTCTTATACACTGTTTTAAAAAATTTCATTTAGATTGGAATTTCTCAGGTAGCTCAGTGATAGAGCATTGGCATAGATTGCCAAAAGTCCTGGGTTCAAACCCCAGCCTGAGCATATAATTTTTCTCTTCAAATAAAATTTATCCTTCAGCGAGAAGTGTTAAATTAATAATAAAAACATCAACATTGTATAAATTTTAAAATTTTGATTATTTTAAGGCATCATGGAACAATAGGGCAAATTTTTGTTTTGTCTTTTATGCATATTTTGACATCTACTGGCTATTTGCATGTTTTCAGTATTAGAAACAATTATAAACTGATTTAGAATTTAAACAAACACTGGCTGTCTTCCATCTTCACTCATCAAGAGGCTTCACTACAATTACACAGACTATTTAACTCATGCCCCAAATGGGAGTTAATGACCAATCACATTTCAATGATTTTTGATTTACAACCAATCACAGTCGTGTCTCACCCCATTCTTCATATTCTTACCTTTTATATATATATAGGCTGGATCAAAATTAATAGTGCAAACTGAAAAGGTTGAAAGTATACTATAATAGAAGTAAAAAGTTCTATTAAACATGTGTCCGCAAATGAGTAATGTGCGAGATAATTGCAAATGTGTGGTTAAAAGCTGCCACTGACTTAATTAAGAAACATCGTCCTAATTATTACAAATTAATTTAAAAAGTAGACTTCTCATTTAATTGCCATTCTATGTTGCTTCAAAATTCACTCAATGATTAAGGGTCATATGCAAATACATTAGTCTCTACTCAAATTACTTCCAATCACTGGTGAGCTGAGATCGAATTAACGGCCGCCTTAACCGGTCATGCATGAATGTTGACGTTTTCGTAATATTGGCAACGAATTACCCAGAATTCTCAGCAATAAAACCACTTCCGTTATTTTTGTCTGCTATAGAGGAATGCATTTATGCTTGCATCCCACAAATAATACCGTATATAAACGTGCCTGCGACGCGCAATATTACACCGATTCTCCTGTTCTTCCAGTTGAATTCTTTGGTAGACTCTATCAAATTCCTCTTCTCCGCGTATACCGAAAACATGATCGAAGTCTTCAAGGTCCGACATCTTGGATAAAGCTGCAAAGGTTTCCAAACTACATCGGTTCCCTTCGGGATTTTCACATAAGTTTATATCTTGAGCTACGATCTTAAGGTACCTCGTCAGGTAGCTTACATATTATTACCGCGTGAATAGATTTCTGAGTAAGAAAAATGTGTTTGAATAAAACTTTATCAGCAGAGAACGCCTTTTACTGTCTAATGCGTTCAAACATTCGACCCTACATGTTATACAGTAATTCTGTACACTTGAACCTGTTATAGGTGGTGTTCAAAGTGTCATCCTTGCATCTGGTTGCAATATTGGACTCATCTCTGCAATGAGTTTCAATATGATGTTTACAACGTAGGACGTCAGTCAGTGGCGGCTCATAACCATATATCTCACACATGATTTGTTTCTGGACCCATGTTTACTGGAACTTAATTCCTTGTAATAGCATATACTTTTAGTTTGTGTATATATATAAGAAAGTTTTCTTGGGTTTTCCGCGTCTTGGATTCAAGTTTGGCCTCTGGCCACTGATTCTCTAAATTTCTCGAACTCTTTAGTATGATGGAATACTTCCTCCCCATAAAGGTTAACTATGTTTTATATATATATATATATGTTGCAGATATTGCGGATATAAGTATGAATAAGAAAGTTTTCTTGGGTTTTCCGCATCTTGGATTCAAATTCGGCCTCTGGCCACTGATTCTGACGTTTCCTTGATAGCATGTGGGTTCATGCCAAAACATTGGAATCAGTGGCCAGAGGCCCAAACTTGAATCCAAGAAGTGGAAAACCCAAGAAAATTTTCTAATTCATATATTTATATATATCTTAATGTATAAAAATTTTGTGTCACGTTGTTTGTCCGCAATGGAATCCTAAACTACTGAACCGATTTTAATAAAATTTTGCACACTGTGTGCAGTTTGATCCAACTTGAGACTTAGGGTAGTTTATAACTAAATTTATAGTCACATTATTTTTTATTGCAAATTATTTGTTTATTATTTAACAAAGAGTTATAATTATCTGTGAGTTTCATACGATTCTGACAGATGGCGGTGTAAGGTAATTTGGTAAGGTAATTGGTTTATTATTTAACAAAGAGAGATCCAGATGGCTGTGCTTTTTGTTGTTACCGCCAATTTCAATTGAATTACAAATATTGATTATTTCATAATTTAAGTGTATTCAGTGTTTATTTTATTTTCAATATTATTCATTTCGTGTGTAAGTATTAGTTTTAAGTAATCTGGCTGAACGACAGCAACTTAATTAAAATATTTAACGTATACCTTAGCCACAGCAACGCATAGCCGGGACTTCTAGTATATATATATATCCATCCATAGTAATTCTGCCCGAGGGCAGGTCTTTCACTGCAATCATAGCATTTTCATGCTATGCTCTGCAGCTTTACTAGGGAATTATAGGTGTGGTAGCTTCCCGTTGCTTTCCACAATATATATATAAAAAATCATAATTCAAAACTGTAATATATCTTACTTTACCGTCTCCTCACCTGTAAAATTATAAACAACATAAGCCCATCCCCTTCTGCTTAGGATGGGACTGGTCATGAAAATGTTGTGATTATTTTAACAAAATACTGCAAAATAAGGTATAATTTTATAATTTCAAATTATAATTTTTTATATTACCTGATGAGTACCTCAACGGAATTTTACCATGAACTTTATTAATATATTCAGAGAAAACAATAATTGAATTAGTATCATTAGAGCTGCTTTCCTAGAGCTTCATCCCAAATAAGTTGTGGATTAACAATTGCTTTCTTTTGGATGTGTTTTAGTGAAGATCCTGATGGGGTATCAATTCGAGTTGGCACAGTTGATCAGGACAAGGGAGGAGATGTGCATCAAGTAGAAACAATTATTGTTCATCCTGATTATGATTCGGAGGCGACAAATAATGATATTGCATTAGTTAAGGTAAGATTTAACACTGAATCATCACTACAATTCAATCAAGTCTAAGGGCTGCATGCAAATACATTAGTCTCTACTCAAATTACTTCCAATCACCGGTGAGCTGACTTTCCGTGAGCAAGTGCAAAGATCAAATTAGCGACCCAGTAACTGGTCATGCATGAAAGTCGTCGTTTTCGTAATATTAGCAAGAAATTACTCAGAATTCTCAGCGATAAAACCACTTCCGTTATTTTTGTCTGCTAGAGGAATGCATTTACGCTTGCATTCTGCAAATAATGCCGTATACGACGACGTCTGCATCGCGCGATATTATGCTGATTCTCCTGTTCTTCCAGTTGAATTCTTCGGTAGACTATCAATTCCTCTTCTCCGCATATACCGAAAACATGATCGAAGTCTTCAAGGTCCGACATCTTGGGTAAAGCAGCAAGGTATGCGGCAAGGTTTCAAACTACATCGGTTACCATCGGTTCCCTTCAGGTTGCTCACGATTCGTTCTCTGCAAAGTCACCTCGCCAGGTAGCTTAGGAATTTCGACAATTATTATTGCATGAACAGATTTTTGAGTATGCAAAAACGTCTGTGGATGCAACTTTCTCAGCAGAGAATGACTTTTACGGTCTAATGCATTCATAGATACGACCCTAAGGTATCATGCAATCATTATCTGGTGCAAATCTCGTATTGAAATATATAATTTGTTGTGTGCCAAAGGATGGTATAATAAAATCATCACCTGATAGGTGCCATCGTCCTCAAATCAGTTAAAATTCTTTAAAACTAGAAGGCCTTTCAGAAACCAGTTCCAACATCAGCAGAAAGTTTTCAAACTAAATAGCTTAAAATCTTCTGCTGATCATACCACCTATCATAAACTAATTTTATATATTTTTTATATATAAATGCCCTTTTTGCAATTTAAATGAAGATATGGAAAGAAACCATCTCCTCCGTTGTCCAGCTTTTGTAGAAGAGACCAGCCTTTCTGCTAAATATTGGAGTGCAAGAGAGTGCTCGACATTAGATACCAACCAACCATATTTTTTTTATATTGTAACTAATAGCTCAATGGAATTTTATTATGCATTTCATCACTTTTTTTTAACCTTTTATCAGTTTCTTTATCTTCTAGAGGGATACATACTTCATTATATTTGAAAAGAAAAATATGCGCCTAGACTGGGGTTTGAACCCAGGACCTTAGACTCTATGTCAATGCTCTATCCAAGTGAGCTAACAGCCTCACTTGGATAGAGCATTGAACATAGAGAGTCAAAGGTCCTGGGTTCAAACCCCAGTCTAGGTGTATATTTTTCTTTTCAAATATAATTTGTCCATCATTAAGATGTTTAAAAACGAATAATATGAACACATACTTCATTAATTAATTTCTGATTTTCGAATTAATCTCTTATTGTATTACCAGTATGTATTTTGCAAATCCTCTTTTTTTTTTGCTATGTTCTTATATGATTTTGTTCTCTTTTGTAATTTTCCGTATCCATGGGGATATTCAATAGTCTTTGTGTCAGACTTTTGATAACCGCTTGTTTGTGTGCCATATGATTAAATCCTAATGACTTAAGGGAAGAGCATGGTCTGATATGGTGACAATTTTTAAAAGTAATATTTTTATTTTTATGACTTAAAAATAGGTATGTCAGAAAATTGTATGGTTATCACAAAAAAAATTCAATAACTTGAATATTTTGTGTGCTTTCAGGTGATAGTACCATTTGAAATGGGTTGCAAATGTACGATCACTTCCACTGAATACGAATCGTGTAGACCAGGGAGCATAGCAACCGTTTCATGATGGGGATATTTGGCAGGATACGAGGAGTACAGATGTCCTGCAGAAAGTCAATGTGATGGTTATACCAAAATGGGAATGTGAGTGGTTATACGGGCGAGAGGAGCTCACAGAAATCTATGTTCTGTGCCGGACGTGCAGGTCGTGATTCATGTCAGGGTGATTCGGGCGGACCCATCATCCATGACAATTATCTCATAGGCATCGTTTCTTGGGGCTATGGCTGTGGGTTACCTGGATATCCTGGAATCTACACTGATGTACACTTGTTCCTTGATTGGATTAGAGAAAACAGTGGAGTGTAAGTTTTCAAAGTTACGAGGGCGGATCGGAAAGTAACGCACAATAATTTTTTTTTAAAAATTTAATAGTAAAAAAAAGGAAAAAAATCACAAATGAACTTACATCTTTTACCTACTTTTCGACATAGTCACCAACTTTCTCAACACATTTTTCCCATCGTGTTACCAGTTTCAATATGCCCTGTTCGTAGAAGTCCATTTGGTTGGAGTGTAGCCATCTGCGCACTGCTGTTGTCGGCCGGCCGGAGCGTGGCGAATCACTAAGGTTCACGCGTCCCTCTTTGAAGAATGTGCACCACCTGGAGACATTGCTACGGTCCATACAATCATCCCCATACACGCCACGCATGTCCCTGTGAATTTCACTGGGTTTATGCCCTTTGGCCCACAAAAATCGAACAACACTTCTCTGTTCCTCACAGGTGGACGACTGTAGCATGCGCGCCATCTTTGTTGCATAGTTCAAGCTTCTCTCGCAAGAGGTGAACCTGAGAAAAAAATACCATCTGTAGTGAAAACTTCAAACTATATCTCTGTGAAATTTCAACATTCTAGCTGCAATACCAGGCAGAAAAAAATTATTGTGCGTTACTTTCCGATCCGCCCTCGTATTATACAGAGTATTTTGTAAATTTACATTCTAGAAGGCATGTCATACTAAAGTGTTGATTACATTCTTATTCAATGTGTGTCTTTAATTACTTAGCAAATTAATAATATAACAATAATCAAATTTTGTATGAATTATTTTTAAAAAATGTTGGTATTAAATGGTTAAAGGAAAATCTGTACTTAAGAAGGAAGGTACATTTTAAAATCTCTAAGGTGATACTAGTAAAATTCATGATGATTTTCCAACACACTAAAAAAGCTCGATAAGAATATTAATATATCCTACAGAACTGACAAACAAATTAAATAATTTAATAAACAACAACATTGAAGAAATAGATGAATTCGACAATAAAGGCATCTACAAATTAACATGTACAGACTGCAATAAATTCTACATTGGGAAAACTAACAGAAGCTTCAACATTAGATTCAAGGAACATTTCAGAGATTTCGTTTACAATGGAGGAAAATCAAGTTACGCAAAACATGTAATTCAAGCTGGACACCATATGCATAACATCGATAATACCCTCACAATAGTACAAAGAGAAAACATTCCAACGAGAATAAATATACTGGAGGAAATCGCAATCCTAAGAGAAATCAACAACAACCTGATTCTCAATGAATACACACCTAATCCACACAATCCTCTGTACAAAATTCTCACAACCAAGTCAGTGCTTCAACAAGGGTCAATAAGGACGGGCCTAATGCATTCTGCTGATGATGGGACTAGTCCCGAAAGGCCTACAGAGTTTTTAAAAGAACTTAAGTTGAGGAGACGGACCTACAAGGTAACTACATTATAGTTTTTAACCGTACATTATATTACTGTGCTCTAAGGTGAGTCTTACCAGTAAGTGCTGCTACCACACACCAAAATAAAAAAAATATGAAACAAACTGTGTACACACTGAGTTTGAGGAAGTTATTAATGTAGCAAGCAACACAATGGGCTATATTGAATTCACCTTTATATTAATCTCTAAGGGCCGCATGCAAATACATTGGTCTCTACTCAAATTACTTCCAATCACTGGTGAGCTGACTTTCCGTGAGCAAGTGCAAAGATCGAATTAGCTACCCACTAACTGGTCATGCATGAAAGTTGTAATTTTCGTAATATTGGCAAGAAATTACCCAGAATTCTCAGCGATAAAACCACTTCTGTTATTTTCATCTGCTAGAGGAATGCATTTACGCTTGCGTCCCGCAAATAATACCGTATACGATGACTGCATCACGCAATATTACACCGATTCTCCTGTTCTTCCAGTTGAATTCTTTGGTAGACTCTATCAAATTCCTCTTCTCCGTGTATATCGAAAACAAGATCAAAGTCTTCAAGGTCCGACATCTTGGATAAAGCAGCAAGGTACGCAGCAAGGTTTCAAACTACATCGGTTCCCATCAGGTTGCTCACGATTCGTTTCTCTGCTAAGTCACCTCGCCAGGTAGCTTACGAATTACAACAATTATTATCGCATGAACAGATTTTTGAGTACGCAAAAATGTATTTGGATGCAACTTTCTCAACAGAGTACAGGCAGAGAATGACTTTTATGGTCTAATGCGTTCATAGATTCGAGCCTAAGTATAGTTTAGTAATAATACTTACTTACTTACTCACTGGCACTATCGAACCCATAGGTCATGGCCACGCGGACATAAGCTCTCCATACATCCCTATCCTGAGCTAATGCTTTCAAATCATTCCCTGTATAATCTACTTCCCTGAAATCATAATTAATGTTATTCTCCCACCCCATTCTTGGTCTGCCAACTGGGAGTTTTCCCTCTGGTATTCCTAAAAGAAGCTTCTATGCACGTCTTTCATTCCCCATTTGTGCCACATGTCCTGCCCATTGCAGTCTACGAGACTTAACTGTTTTTATTATATCTGGCTTCCTATAAAGACCATGTAGTTCATTGTTATGTAGTCTTTTCCATTTACTTGTCCGTTCATCTCTCATTGGTCCAAAATTTTTCATAAAAACTTTATTCTCAAATACTCGTAATCTCCTTTCCTCCCTTAAAGTAAGAGTCTGTGTTTCACATCCGTATAATATAACTGGTAGGATGATAGTTTGATATATTTTCAGTTTAACATTTTTTGAAAGAAGTTGGGCCGTCATAATGGGCAGACAAACCTCGTGATTAAATCCTTTTCCATGGGAATTTCAAAATTTACGTTGTCTATTTTTGTAGATGTAGATTTGTTGTCATATTCTGAGTTCCTTTGATTTGTCTAGTTATTTGAGCAATTTTGACTTCAATTCTACAATTTTCTGTCCACACATGAGCAACTTCTGACAATTTTTCTACTTCTCCATATTTTAAGTGTCTAAGAGTTTTCCGTGAGAATGTGCAAAGTTTGGATTAGTGAGTTGCTGATTGGTCATGCATGAAAAGTAGTTTTTTTTTGTAATGTTGGCAAGAAATTACCCAGAATTCTCAGCGATAAAACCACTTCCGTTATTTTCGTCTGCTAGATGAATGCATTTACGCTTGCATCCGCCAAATTAAACAGTATACAACGACATCTGCGTTGCACGATATGATGTAGCTGATATCTCCTGTGCTTCCAGTTGAATTCTTTGGTAGAATTCTTTATATATCAAATCCTCTCCTCTGTGTATACCCATGAAAACATGATCGAAGTCTTCAAGGTCTGACATCCTGGAATTAAAAAGCAGCAAGGTACACAGAAGCAACAGTTTCAAACTAAAAACGGGTTACCATCAGTTTCCGTCAGGACCTTACTCAGAAGTTATTTCTCTGCTGCCTAAGTCAACTCGCCAGGTAGCTTAGGGAATTTCAACAATTATTATCGCATGAAAGAGATTTTTGAGTATGCAAAAACGTACAGGGTGAGGCAATGAAACGGCACGATTTTGAAAAATCACCAATAATATATTTACAAAAAGAGTATAATTATTTGAACATGAATCTTAAGTACATGAGTGGAAATTAATGTTTTACCTTAAAAAACAATCATTTTTTGAATATGGTGCCAGTAAGGTGACGTCCTTGGTTTTGCCACACATTGTTGGAGTCTAAGATGAAATCCACCCATGGCGTTCTGTAGCATCTGCAAAGGAATGTTGTTAATTTCCTGCCGGATTCTCTCCTTCAGATCTTCTTTTGTTCTTGGTGCATTTTCCTCGAAGACTTTCTAGCATTTAAGATAGCCCCAAAGAAAGAAGTCTGGGGCGGTCAAATCTGGCGAACGGGGAGGCCAAGGGATATCACCATTCTTGCTGATTAGCCGTCCTGGAAGCGTATGCGATGATTGTAATCGTTAGGTTGTAGGGCTTGCACTATCTGCATTTTGTATGGGTGATAGTGTAGGTCATTCTTCAAAATCCGTCTCACTGATCGATTGCTGAGACCAAGTTGAGCGCTGTGCCGCCTTGCTGATTTTCGCGGACTTCGTGTTAATGCATCTCGCGCACACGATCAATGTTCTCTGGGGTCCTGATTGTTTTTTCACTACCACCAATTTTCTTCGTCGTGCTTGCAGTGGCTTCAAAGTTTTTCACCCACAGGAGGATAGCTTTCCTCGATGGCACGGGAGCCCGTGGCGGTAGATTAAACTTAAGACGGAAAGCACGTTGGGCACCAACCACACTATCCATGTTTTTATAATATGCTTTTACAGCAAACGCACGTTGCACGCTTGACCAACGCTCCATGGCTACTGAAATTTCCACTTGTCTAGATGCTCAAGGTCGTTTCCCCCACTCCCATAACCCCCCACTGCGCCCGTCAGCCGGAGTCCAAATCGTGCCGTTTCATTGCCTCACCCAGTATTTGGATGCAACTTTCTCAGCAGAGTACAGGCAGAGAACGACTTTTACAGTCTAATGCATTCATAGATTGGAGCCTAAGGTTCCTTCATTCTGATGAAGATATGTCTAAATATCTGAAGAAAGAAAAACTGGAAAAGTTAATAGAATTCATAGTAAGAAGAAAATTCTACATTCAGAAAAATGGAGACACAATAATTAATATAAAGTTCCAGAGAAAAGAATTTGTGAGGTTTTTCTGTCCACCACCAGAGGGAAAGAGGAAGATATAGAAGTCATGTAACTGTCAATACGAAAGATGGATACTAGTTGAGAATGATGAAGATGTTCACTGAAACATGTTCAACAAGAAAACAAAATATGAATTGAGGTTTGAATTTTTGATAAAATCTTTTATTTCTATTAGAATAATATTTACATCTAGTAATTCATAGTTATTTATGACTGAAATGTTTATTTTCTATAAAAATAACATTTATAATGTTAGTACAAAATAATTAAATAATTTGTGTTACATTTTAATAAGTTAATACTATCTAATGCGTTAATAACGCCTTTCCTCGGGTTTTAGTCCAACCATTATTTCACTCTTTTCCCAAAGTTTCTTTGCCAGACCCTTGTCTTTTGCAGCCTTTGACATTTTAGCTTCCTGCAAATAAAAAGAAATTTATGTTGTTAGTACAAGAATATCCAAAAATGAGGTGGGAGAATAATCACAATTTGAAGGAAGTTCATTATGCAGAGAATGATTAGAAAATATTACCTGAAGATAAGTAGGTATGGGAAACATATGTCTGCGTGGGTTTGATTACCGTAGGTAGCAAATACAAGAGAATCTAAGATAAATTAAATGAAAAATCTGGAATTTGTCAAATTAATTGCAAAGATTGCAATAAAGTATATATAGGAAAACAAAAAGGAACTTAGACACTCACAAAAAATGCTTTAGAAACATAAAAAAATGGCAAAATTGAAAAATCAGCTATAGCAGCACGTAGTTTAATAGAGAATCATAGAACTGAAAAAGAAGCAAAACTTTTGAAATGTCTATGTAAACCTTTGGAATTAACAGTTTGGGAAAAAATATATATTCAAAGGAGTCAGACAAGATTGTGGCCTCTCCCCTCTACTTTTTAACATATATATGAATGCCATTGTAAAAGACTTTAGAGAAACAAAACACGGAAGTATCACTATCAATAGAAATTTAAAATTAGATATAATAATGTTTGCAGATGATCTTGTTTTACTAGCAACATCTGAAGATGATTTACAATGGTAGTACATAATTTAAATTTGATAGCCCAGAAATATTCAATGGAAATATCTACCAATAAAACTAAAATAATGGCCTTTTGTGGAAAATCCCCAATACCAAGCAAAATTTGTTTAAATAACAAAATTTTAGAGAGAGTTAACGAGTTTACTTATTTGGGATATAAACTCTCTTTTGTTGAAAATTTGGATTTATCAGAGAAAATTGTGAAATTCAACAAATCAATGGGAATCATTAATAGAGTTTTAAAACCTTCATTAGTGCAAAAATCAACTCGTACTCATCTTTATCAAATAATGGCTCGACTAGTCCTATGTTATGGGAGTGAAGCGTGGACCATAAGGACGAGAGATGAAAGCAGACTAACAGCTTGTGAGATGAGATTTATGCGCCAAACAGCTGGCTACACCAAATGGGATCGAAAGAAAAATGTAGAAATCCTTCAAGAACTTAATGTGTCACCAATACTGGACTACATCTCCAGATATCAGCTAAACTGGAAGGAACATGTCTCAAGAATGGTTAGATCCAGGATCCCCAAGGCAATAATGAACTACTGTCCAAATGGGAAACGGTCACTTGGTCAACCTATGAAAAGATGGCACGAAAACCGCTTTCTCAGGCCGTAACAGTTCTTCTAGGACTAATACCTGGCAGGATGATGATGATATATATTCAAAAAAAAGATACTAGAACCATGAACTTTGAGGTTCCAGACAAACCAAGTTTGATTACAAAGTTCTTCAAAAGTACACCAGATGGCAGTTTAGAAAATTACTTCTACAAAAGTACACCAGATGGTAGTTTAGAAAATTACTAGCAAAAGAAAAAATTGACAGTTGTGAAAACAGTTAAAGATGGAAAAGATGTTTTTTCTGATACTGCAGTTCTGTGTAAAAAAAAAACAGATGTATGAGGTAAGACGACAATTCATAATTCATTTGATTCTTATTAAGAAAACCCCATAATGTAAAAATTTCTAAATCTATTATACTAATTTAACAGGATAATACTTATGGTGAAATTAAACCTCATAGTGATTAAAGTTAAATATAATTACTAAATTCCTGCCATTTCTAAATAAATACTACAAATTTCACCAAGAAAGGCATTGGAGTTGAGAACAATGAATAAAAGTTAACTTTTAGGAAGAAAAAGATGACAGATTGGGTTATGTGTATAAAACTTTTATTCACCCTCAGGGGTCCTCATCTAGGGGATATGTGGATGGCGACCACAAGGTGCCCAAGCTGTGCAAAACATTTCTTCTATTTACTTGTGTTTTGCACTCTTTTAACTTTACTATCTAACCTCTCTTGGTTAGCTCTTGTTTTTTCGATCCCAACATTATTAGGGCATCCGAGGGCTAGGGAGTCTTTCCTTTCTTCCATTTATTTTTTCCTTTATTTTCTTTTCTTCTCCAGAAAAGCCTGACCAGAGGCTATAAGATGGCAGCCCCATCACTGGTGTTGCCTTCCTTTGGCCAGCAACCAATCGAAGGGACTATTATTATGCTTTCAAGTCTTATATGAGCATTTCCTGAATGCTGGAGGGAAAATTTTCTATAGGATCGTAACAGGCCTTGGCCTAATACTTGGAAGGAAGAAGAAGAACTTTTATTCAAGGGGAACTATGTGGAAAAAAGAAGATAATAATTTTCTTAACCTTTACACTGCTACGAACGGGTATATCCGTTGGCAAAGAACTTGCCATGCTATGGGTGTGTATATCCATTCTCAACTCCAAACGCCTGCTAGTTATATAATACGTATTGCATTGCTTTCAAACTAAGCAGGCATATACTGCCATCTCTTAGGAACCTAAATAAACTTGTTCCATATTTCTCCCTGCATTGAGCAAGGAGGGTTTTAAAGGCTGGAAATATAAAGGTTAAGGACAAACAAGTTATTTTACCTTGCAATCTGCAAAATACTTTCCAGTAACTCCCTCCACTTCTTCAGAAACTGCTAAGTGGATTGTTGTCTGCGCTCCATCACGAACATTCTGCAATAAAACTGTCCTTGTAAAAAATGTTAGAGTGGCTAAATGGATGAATTGAACTTCACCTAAATTAAAACAGAATATTACATAAATTAAAGGACACATTAAAGTGCAGTAAGTTAGAGCAATAAACTACAAGGTGGAAGGTTCTAGTCTTGATGGGGTTTTTATTTCTAAACTGGATTAAACATTATGCCAACACCTCGGCCCTGGGGTGAACTCATCCTCTAATGGAAGTAAGTACCTGATGTGTGTTCTGCGGGTAAAGACACCTGTCTCACAGAGCTGATATCTCATGCCTATTCTGTAGAAATACAAAGTTTTAACTTCCTTCTATCCCAATGACCTCTTAAGATTACTTTACCTTTATTATACAAATTAAAGAACAGTGATAAATTCAAATTGGAAAATAACAGGCTGGAATTAGCAAAAGAATGGAGATGAGTTTAATTTAACTAAACAATTAATTTAGAGTAAATTGGCCGTGTATAAAAAGTATTTCAAATCGTTTTAACAAGTGAATCCGGATCTTGGACATATATCAAGAAGGAATTGAACAGAATCCAAACCACAGATATGAAATTCGTATGCAGAATAATACATGAAACAAAAAGAGGTAAGATACAAAATGACAAAATTTGAAAATTAACAACAGACATAGAGAAAAATGGATTGAAAAGATTTGGAGATCTGAAAAGAATTGAAATGAATTGAAAAGGGAAGACTCACCATAACAAGGAAAAGGAACATGAAGAATTCATGGAAAGGTAGATTATATAAGTAAAGTAAACTTACAAGAAAGGGGAAGAATTGAGAGGGAAAAAAAAAAGGTAAATAGATGATAAAATCAAATGTTTCTTACCTCTCCTCATATAAATCTTCTAAGTAGATCGCGATTTCGAAACCATAACGGTCTCATCTTCAGTACAATCTTGGCGACTGATGTTATTTCGATCGAAAGAAACACTTCTTCTTCCCTCTGTTGGTAGACGAATGAACCTCTGGATCAGGTCAGGATTTGCGGGAATTTCAAAGTTTTCCTTTGTTTTTCTGAATGTGGATTTTTCTTCCGATCGACATAACATCAGTTGGCAAGATTGTACTGAAGATGAGACAGTTATGTTCTCGAAATCACGATCTACTTAGAAGATTTATATGAGGAGAGGTAGGAAACATTTGATTTTATCATAAATTAAACCTCATAGTTATTAATTCCTGTAAAAGTTAAAAAATGGTAGGATAGAGTTGAATGAATGCATATTTGGAATCTAACTTCCAAAAAGGACTTATTAAGAGGTTGATAATGATATACCAATTAAATATAATCATTATAATTATATGGCTTTTGGAACCTTTACTTATTTGGGTTCTAGACAAAATAAATTCTGTGCTGTCATGTGAATGAAAATCAATCTTATGGAAAACAGGAATGAAATATTAACATGCATATAAAATAAAAAAAATCTTCATATTTAAAGACAAAAATTATACGCTCAGACCGGGGCTCGAACCCAGGGGCTTTGGCTTTCCAGGCCAATGCTCTACCGACGCTGAGCTATATGAGCGAGATCCGATCTAAATGCAAATTTTTCTCTTATATACGCTGTTATATTTGCATTTAGATCAGAACGTGCTCAGACAGCTCAGGAGCGATAGCATTGGCCGGAAAACCAAAGGTCGCTGGTGTTCGAGCCCCGCGGTTTGAGCGTATAATTTTTCTCTTCAAATATGATTTATCCATCATTGAGATGTATGAAATGAATAATAAAAACATCTTAAAAATTCTTATTTGTTTAATGAAATTTAAAAGTCCTATGTACATATCCTACTGAAATTATTTCCTAACTTACTAAGGTGAAGGCCTACTTTGAAGTAAAAAATAAATACCATATATGAAATCTTAAAAATGTTCACCATATCTTCACTTAACTAATAATTAAAGATATGTGAGAATATATTGTCTTAGGCTTTCACGGCCGGAGTTACTATGATGATCTTGCAGTAGATTTCCGGGCTATTGGCCGTGGTCTTGAGGCTTGTAGTTCCCCAACGTTTCGCCAGAGACTGCGTCCGGCATCCTCAAGGGTTGTCTTGAGACTGGCAATTTTGTTGACTGCCTGCTCTATTTATACACGTTGCGGATAAATGTATAAATAGAGCAGGTAGTCGACAAAATTGCCAGTCTCAAGACAACCCTTGAGGATGCCGGACGCAGTCTCTGGTGAAACTACAAGCCTCAAGACCACGGCCAACAGCCCGGAAATCTACTGCAAGATCACATGTGAGAATATTCAGCAAATTATGAACTAGTATTTTGTTTAGTTACCATTTACTCAATGTTACCTACCTTGAAAAAAGGCCTGATCAACAATGAATTAACAAAAAATAGGACGAATGATGGCACACGTCGAAGTATTTCAGTTTTTACTGCCCCTGGATGTAAACTGTTCACTGTCACACCTGTCAAATTAATAAGCATATTGTATTTGTTATATTAAACATGAAGTCCCTGTTATGTACCAAAATAAAAACCATCTTGTTTTATTTTTGTTCATTTATTTAGATAGTTCATCGGTTGATTAATGTCTTTGACATCGTCCGATACCTAATAGTCAATTTTGTTGGTCCATCCAATCTCCTGGTTGTAGATGTTTCTCTTTTATGTATAAATATATTCCCTGACTGCAGGAGGTTTTATGTCTTCGTCTGCCTTGCCTTCCCTCAGGTTTCATTTATTTATGTAGTCTGGTTGAGTTGAGGACAAGTGTTTTTCTCTTCTGTTTACCAGGACAAACATATATCACATTAATATTTAATTTTAGGAAGTTACATTTTGAGGTTATATCACATTGACCCATTCAACTCATTTCATGTGTCGTTCACGTGCACTCTAGTGAAGCCCAGTCTTCAAATGATGTGATATTCACGTCAAGTGCATGAGCTCATATATTTTGCAATAACTTCCAAACTACCCCATAGATGTCTTATGTGTTAACTTTTCTAGGTTCCTGAGAGAAAGTGTGTTGGATGACCCGCCTTTTTTGTAAGAAACCGTGAAATTAGAAGCTGTCTGTTTGGTGGAAATATATAGAAGAAATTTGTAGTGTTCAGTCTTTGAAATGACGTCTAAGAGGGTGTGTGGCGATGATCGTGAAGGGATTCTGAGTTTATTAGAGAGTGTTTTAGCCAGTGATTCAGATCATTTATTCATAATTTTATATTTATTTTTTATAAATTTCTAAACTTTCAAGAACTTCATTAATTTAAAATTCTTTGACTTTTTTGAAAGTTTAGAAAATTATAGAAGTATGAATGATGACAGGCATTCTATTCCAGTCAGCACCTTCTTTTCTTTAATTAAAAGAGAAGAGGATTAAATTTATGACATCTTTAAGTCGTTTAAAATTATAATTATTAATCTCATCATGTGGCATAGTCAAAATTTTATTTTGTGTACCTATTTTAATTTGTTTTTCTTTAGTCAGTTGTTAGTCTTGTGAATGATAGCTTCACTATTGAAACTAGTTGGTTCTTTTAAATTTTAATTTGGTGATTTGGGTCTTTTATTGATTTCCTATAATGTCCTATCTGTTTACTAAGACTATTTAACTCATGCCCCAAATGGGAGTCAATGACCAATCACGTTTCAATGATTTCTGTTTTACAACCAATCAGAGTCGTGTTTCACAAAATATTTATCAGTGTTATATTTACCATATTAAAGAAAGTTCCTCCTTTTTAATATTCTGAACAGGTCTGACCATTATTTTGCAGTGACTGAGCCTATAAGAAATACGACTACCAGATTGTATATATATAGTGCATAGATGTCAACACATCAGGAGTTAATATAAAAACATTTGTAGCAATTTATTATACCACCAAAAAAGAAACCACTTTTTGCACTTTCTTAAATGTATTTTTTCCCAGGTAATAATCCAGAAAAATATAATTGTCATATTTACATCATACAACATCAGAAATTAATTAATATACAGTTTGATGTTTCATTTTTTCTCCACTAGAGAGCATTCTTACAATATTGCGTTCCTTTGGCAATAAATAGTATGATCTGGTTGCAGTGATAAACAAAAGAAGCAGATGAAGCGTACCTATCGTTTCTCATTTGTTTTCAAACATCGCCATTTACATTAAATATATAAATATTTTAAAATAACTATGGTTAAATAATTATTTGTGAGTAAACAGCTTAATTTTATTCGTTAAATAGTCCTAACAAATGCCACTCTTGAGGTAAACAGCTTAATTTTATTCGTTAAATAGTCCTAACAAATGCCACTCTTGATTTCCAAATTCTCTAGATAAATTGGAAATCACTCGTGGCATTACTTATGAGAATTTAAACAAGTAATATCTCCTGAAGATGTCACCCTCAGTAGGTGATGAAATGTCGAGAAGACAACACTGCAAGACACGGACAGAATACCAAAAAGGAATTTTAAAATACATAACAATAACCATGAAAGTCTTGATTAGTTTAATATTTTATAGAGATTTCAATTATATTATAGATTTAAAAATATAGTAGTAACACATATACATACCTGTTCCTTTAAGTTTGTTAGCCAGTTCATTAGCCATAAGTACATTAGCTAATTTACTGCAATTATATACTTGAACATCACTAAACCACTTTTCAGAGTTGAGATTGTCTATGTCAAATTTTGCTAATTTATGATTAAATGATGAAACCATAATTATTCTACTAGGACTTGACTTCTTCATTAGATCTGAAATAAATAGAAAATATTTAATTTTAGGAAGTTATATTTTGAGGTTATTTTAATTATATTATTTTTGGTCTGGACATCTTACCTCAATATTAATGTTGATTTGTTCTTGGACATGTTTCAAAACAATTCTGTTTTATCGTCAGCTTTCCCAGACTGGTTTTATTTATGTTGCATTATGTTGCACCACCTGGATGTCGATGTCAGCTCCATCCTGTGGTTGGCCAAAGAACCTCCAAACAAGGTCACCCTCCATCGGAATATCAAAATTCATAACTCTGTTTCTGTTCTTCTGAATATAAATTTTTTCCCAAATAGTCAGCTCTTTTGTATTTTCTAACTGTTTTAATAATTTAGTGTCTGAATTTATATTATGTTTTTCAGACCAAACATGAGCAGCAACTGCAGATTTTTCAATTTCTCCATTTTTAATATTTCTTATGTGTTCTTTGGTTCTAATTTTATTTAGGTTTCTTTTTGTTTTCCCTATATATATCTTTCACAACCCATGCATTCAATTTGATATATTCCTGACTTTTTATTTTTATCAGTTTTTTCATTTTTGTTGGTTTTTATTAGTTTATTTAAACTGTAGTTATTTTTCATCATCATCATCATGAACAAATTCGTTTTAGGCCATGTGGCCTGTACGGTAAACCTAGCGAAGATGGTCTTGATCTTTCCACCAATGTTTTGGTCTTCCTTGGTCCCTATGTCCAGTTGGGGTATATTGGAATGCCAATTTTGGAAGTCTATTTCTTGCCATTCTTCTCAGATGATTTTTCCATTCTTGTTGGTATCTTTGATATCTTCATTTAAACTTGCTACTCCAAGTTTTCCTCTGATAATTGTGTTCCTTTGGTGATCCAGTCTATTAACTCCTAACAATGATCGTAAGAAGCGCATTTGGCTTACTTGAAGTTTATGAGAGTTTCTTTTATTTAAAATCCAAATTTCACTTCCGTATTTTAGAGCAGCTTTTGATGTGACGTTATGTAATCTTAGTTTTGTCTCTGTCCTCATCTGTTTACCAAATGTCTTCGTATTACCCCATGCAGTTATTTTTTTGGTGCTAATTTAATATTAAACTTCTCAAACATAATGCAACATAAATAAAACCAGTCTGGGAAAGCTGACGATAAAACAGAATTGTTTTGAAACATGTCCAAGAACAAATCAACATTAATATTGAGGTAAGATGTCCAGACCAAAAATAATATAATTTAAATAGAAAATGTTTACTGTTTTTTCAAATATGAAAGTATCTGCACTAGGAGCATCAAGAAATTGTATTATTCATTGTAACAAATTATATGACTTTGATATAGTTTAAATAAATAAGTACCTATTACTTAAATGTATTCCTGTCCCAAAAATAATAAAATAATTCCTTGAGTTAATAGTGAGTGGAGAACATATTTTATTCGACTCACCTCATACATTTTCAAACTTCTTTGATACCGACGGTTTCAGACAATATCATATCCTTCTTCAGTCATGGCATCCACTGATGAAATTCCGTGATTGTTGATTTCTTTAGTAACATCACCTCTTGTACTGCCATCTTTCATTGGGATTATAAACTTTGTAATTAAATTTTTATCCACCGGAATATCGAAATTCGTAGATTGATATTTATTCTTCTGAATCTATGAATTTTGATATTCTGGTGGAAAAAAATTTAATTAGTAAAGTAAAGTAAAGTAAAGTAAAGTAAAGTATTCCCACTACAGGCCTCAGGAGGCTCTTGGGGTAGTGGGAGGTTAAGGCTCCCACTATTTCTAGACAATCGGCACTTGATGTCAGCCGGGTTGTCAGCCCTGCGTGACGGCCGTCTTTACCCCAGAACAAGCGTCTGGTACTCATTTCCGTTAGAGGCTGAGTCAACCCCAGGGCCATAGTACCGCCAGAAGGTTTGGGTCAGTTTAAAAATCTGACCCCACCGGGACTTGAACCCTCGACCTTCCGGCTTGTAGCGCAGTGCCTTAACCCCTACGCTACGGCATATTACAAAGTTTATAATCCCAACGAAAGATGGCAGCACAAGAGGTGATTCACTAAAGAAATCAACAATCACGGAATTTCATCAGTGGATGCCATGATTGAAGAAGGACATGATATTGTCTGAAACCGTCGGTATCAAAGAAGTTTGAAAATGTATGAGGTGAGTCGATTAAAATATGTTCTCCTCTCACTATTAATAATATAACCTCATAATGTTTACTTCCCAATATTAATTTAAATTCCTTGAATACTCATACAGTTTACATAGGCCTATTGCCTTATTAATGAGTAGTTTTAGTGTTTGAATTAATGCTTGAAATAGGAAGACATCAACTGATTGAGTTTATACATCATACAAATAACACTGAGCAACAAAAAATAAACTTTTTTTTGTCTCAGAAAGAAAAAAATATGTGATTCTGATAGTATTTTTTCTCCTGAATACAAATATGATATCGGTTTTTCTCCATCATGCAAGGTTTCCGAGAGACAAGAATTTATAATTTCAAACACTTTAATATTTCCTACATTCGTAACTACACAATATTCGAACATTCGGACTCACATAGAAAGTAAGAAATTACGATTTTCTGCTATATTTCGCCTGTGGAGCATCCCTCTTGATGGGCCAACAATAATCGGCCACCATATTAGGATTCCATTTGCCTTGATATCTCTTTTCCATAGCTGAATCTCCTGATGAAAGTGTTGCCCGTTTTATTTTACAATGGACGGAAAAAACGTTTATTAAAAGGATCATTATTTAAATACATTAATTGAAATTGAAATAAAAAAAACTATGGGTGATGGAGAAATTCCGAATACATATTTCAAAACACGATAAAAAAACTGTCAGTGAATTATATCTTAATAAATATGAAAATCAATTAAAACTAAGCTTTATTTTTATTTAGTTCATAAAATAATGTTGTAATACCTTAATAAGAAGTAGAAGATTAAAACAAAAATTAATACTTTAGATTACCAAGTAGTAGACAAGTGAGTAGAAAAGGTCCAAATGGTTGATCTGCATTCCAATTAATAGACCATCAGTTTGTTTTCTTGTTTCCCAGTCCTCCTGCTCCAGCATTGTTGATAAGAACATCTAGCCGAAGCTCCGTTTTGATGATTTCATTTGCAAATTTACGGACAGATGCAAGAGAACTGAGGTCCAAATGTCGTAATACTACTTTCTTGTTTCCCGTCTTCTCGATTATGTTTTCTGAGTAATTTAAAAAACAATATGGTTACTTTTATAAACAAATATAGAAACTCATATCGCCTTCGTTGACTTCATAAAGGCTTTTGACAAAGTAGACAGAAATATATTACTACAAATTATAGCTGATGATAACGTTCCACAACAATATATTACTAATATCTTCAACATCTATAAAGATAATGAAATCTCTGTTAAACAAGATGGCAAATTATCTTCTTGGGAAAAGATCAACACTGGAGTAAGACAGGGATGTGGACTTTCGCCGGTGCTTTTCATTATATACATGAATAAATTAATAAATGAATGGAGGAAAACACAACGAGGATATATACCCATCAATAGGAACCTCAAACTCGATGCTATTCTTTTTGCAGACGATTTAGCTCTTCTGGCACTTTCCGAAAATGATTTGCAATGATCAATTTATAATTTACAAAAAATAGGTGCCAAATTTAATATGTAAATATCAATTAACAAAACTAAAATTATGGCATTTCATGGGAAGGACCCCATACAAAGTAAAATCTGTCTCCAGAATAAAATTTTAGAGAGATCTAATCAATTTAAATATCTTGGATATTATCTCTCTATCTGGGATGAAAAGGATATCCCTGAAAAAGTTACTAGTTATAATAAAAGTTTAGGAATTATTAATAGTTATGAAACCATCCCTTGTACAAAAAAACACCAGATTACGTTTATATAACACTTTGGCTAGACCAGTGTTGACTATGGTAGTGAAGCATGGACACTAAAAAAACAACATGAAAGCAGAATAACGGCTTGTGAAATGAGATTCATGCGCAGAACAGCGGGTTACACCAGATGGGATCGGAAAAGGAACACCGATATCTTAAAAGAATTAAAGACTACGCCAATTTTGGAATATATTAAACAGTACCAACTAAATTGGAAACACCATCTTGAAAGAATGAGTTCAAATCGGATCCCCAAAGCTGTTTATAATTATATACCAAGAGGACGAAGATCACTGGGCCGTCCTATGAAACGCTGGAGGGAAAATTTTCTATAGGATCGTAACAGGCCTTGGCCTAATACTTGGAAGGAAGAAGAAGAAGATATATACATTAATTTTCTCAGTAAAGTGAAAAGAAAAAGAAAAAAGAAAATTAGTAATTGTTATTTTATTTTCAACCAATTTATGTTTTTTTGGACCAAGCATGAGCAGCTACTGCTGACTTTTCCACTGCTGCTCATGTTTGGTCCGAAAAACATTTAATTGAATCAAAAGCCAGTCTAATTAAACAAATAGACAAACAAAAGGAACTCACGGTTTGGGAAAAGATCCACATTCAGAAAAACAAAGGAAAACTTATGGACTTTGAAATTCCCGCAAATTTTTGACCTGATCCAGAGGTTCATCGATCCACCAACAGAGGGAAGAAGAAGAGTTTCTTCCAATCAACATAACATCAGTCGCCAAGAAGGTGCTGAAGATGAGACCTTTGTGGTCTCAAAATCGCGATCTACTTAGAAAATTTATATGAGGAGAGGTAAGAAAACATTTTAATGTCACCATAAATTAAACCTCATAGTGATTAATTCCTATAAAAGTTAAAAAAAATGTCTTTCCTTGTTACATTGGAATAATCAGCACTGGCCTATTCAAAATATTTATCCATGCATCATTAAACTGTTTTTGTTTTCAATCTGACAGATGACCCATGATATGGATAAATTGAAGAAATTCTGGATCACATTCTGCTTCAATGCCCCACAGCTCTCAGGCACTAAAATATTCTGAAATCTCACCTCGAAAATGAATTATTTATCACTCAAGAAAATCTTGACTACAGAATCTCTATGGACACTTGTTATAGAAACACCCAGTAGATTATTGAGTTCACTTACTCTTGATGCTTGGCATAAGAATTAGATAAGTTGGTGATATAATTTTCACTAATACTTACCACAAGCTTCTTTCCCTCTCTTCAGATCTCTGCAAGCTAAGATCACTTTAGCACCTCTTTGTGCAAGATCATGGGCAGTTTCTTTTCCAATCCCTAAAATAATATAAAATATACACAGTTTAGCCAGTTACAGTGTATGTATTGTTGTATACCTATAGCCCGACCCAGTATATTAAGTAACTGTATAGTTATATTTGAAAAGAAAAATATACGCCTAGACCGGGTTTGAACCCAGGACCTTTGACTCTCTACATCACTTCTCTTCCATCTGAGCTACCTAGGCCTCAAATCTAAACGCGTATTTTTTTCTTATACATAGTTAATTCCCTAACCCCAAATGCTACGAGCCGTTGCTACGATTTTTGCAAATGGCGGCTTCTTTATTAAGAAGACTTTTTATTGGGAATTTAAACATTATTTATAAAGCCAGTAGTGCTTCTTTCAATTCTCCAACCTAAACGCAAATTGCGCTGGCAAATTGCGTCCTGGATTCAAGAGATTCCAAAACACGACGCGACATGTCAGCGCAAATTTTTTTGCGCCAGCAATTTGCGTTGTAGACAAACCACATCCATTTAAATACATGGGGAGCAATTTTTGCGCTGGCGCGTTGCGTCGTAGATAAACCACAGCATAAGTACTACATAGAGAGTATAATCACAATACAATCAGCATCCTAGAACATATGTAGATTCTAAAAGAAGCAAAGAATACAGACCTACTCAATGGAAATATACCCGCAGACATAAACCTGTTGTACGACTCGTACAACATCAGTACCAGTTAAAATGCAGAAGATGAAACATTGATTTTGAAAGGCCTCCATATTGGAACTATTTAATAATTTAGTTGAGGACGATTGACTTAAAATATAAAATTATGGAATATGCACCTGAGGTTCGTCTCCTCAACTTAATTATTTATTTAACTGTAGCGTTTTCGGGACTTGTCCCATCATTGGCAGGATTCAAAACTGGTGTTTCACTGAAGATCTGGTAGAATGGGTTACATGTATTGGGTTCGTCTTCATTTATCAGATTGTCGTTGTTGTGAGCTGCTTTCATGATTTATATTTTAATTTTGAATAATATCTCAACGGAACACATCATGAATCTTATAAAAGACGATTCACTTACCAGGTACCAATTTTATGTTTAATATCTTAGATGTCAATAAGTAATCAGAGTTAGCCCTTCACCTCAAAGAGTCACCTGGTAGATAACTAAGATCTTTTGAAAATACAACGGGATCTAAGGTCATTCTTGGTTGGAAAAAACCAATTAATTTTTCGTCTGTTTTAACCTTGTTCTTTCATGAGACTGAAATTCTTGAGACTTGGCACTGTTGACTTTTCCTAGAGAATTTGTCCCTTGAATTTTTCATTCTAAAAATCCATTGAATTTGGCCAGGTTTGAATCTGTGACCCTTAGAGCTAGAGGCAAGAAATATAACCTCTGCCTAGATCACTGAGGCTAATCCTAGACATAATAAGCCTGACAATTTCAGGACAATGATAAAGTATAATTTTAAAAAACTGAATTTCATGTTGTGAGTTCAAATCAGATCTCCAAAGTTGTTTATAATTATATACCAAGAGGACGAAGATCTCTGGGCCATCCTATGAAACGCTGGAGGGAAAATTTTCTATAGGATCGTAACAGGCCTTGGCCTAATAGTTGGAAGGAAGAAGAAGAAGAACAAGAAGAATTTCATGTTGATTTGGTATAACACTTTCTATATTTCTTGCTTCTTCTCTCTCTCTCTCTCTCTCTCTCTCTCTCTCTCTCTCTCACATACTGTTATATTAAATTTGAGTTCATATTCTTACCTGTATTTGCTCCTGTCACAATAACAGTTTTTCCATCCATTCTTCTAGTACTTTTACATATTCCTGTAGTAATTCTAATATATATTCTCACTGCTAAAATAAGATTTTTTAAATCGTAAGTTTGAACTACAAAATCTAATAAATTATATACTAATTATTAGGGCAAGGCAATTAATCATTTTGCTTTTTTTTTTCTTATGAAGGTTGAAACATTGCTTACATATATGAAAATAACGGCATTATAAAACGGATTAAATAAAAGCAATTCGTTAGGGCATTTTTTGCATTTTATTAACTTTTTCAGGGATAGGTCATTTTTTTGGCAATTTTTAGGTCATTTTGAGCATTTTTTACACTTTTCCGGAAGGCTGTGACATTATTTGTATTTGATTTAAGATTTTATTACAATTCAGTATTTTTCCTTGTCAATGCAATTTTTTGGAATTAAGTAGTTGTTTTGCTAACTACTACCCCTATTTTTGAAGGTATGTGCATAATGAACTTGCCCACTTCTAGGAATTTTATTCAATTTCTTAGAGCTTATGCTAGCTTCTACCCTTATTCTGATTGTTAACTGCAATTCAAAATTGCTGTAAAAGTGCACTGTGTAATTGAAATGGCTTTTCTGCAATAAAAGGTACTGTAACATGTAATTTTTAAATACTTTTCTTTTAATATTTTGATGTTAAGTTAAATTTATGTAATTCAGTAATCAAGTGAGTACTTAATTTAATAAATAGTATTTTTGTTGGCAATTCTTAACTTTTTGTCATTTTTTATTTTATTGGTAATTTTTTTGGATTTTTCAGGTCATATATGCATTTTTTATTTTGAATTTTATACCAATTCATAGGTCATTAAATGCCTTGCCCTACTAAATATATTAGAATTTAAATTAAATAAGAGATTAATAAAAAAATTAGACACTATGATTGTGTTAATTGGATCTCCTGATTTTCAATTATGGATTGAACAGGTAAGAAGAGTATTAGGATCCTTGAATTCAATATGGTGGAATAATATTTCCAAAAATACAAAATTACACATGGCAAAAATATTAATTGAAAGTGTTTTATGTTACAACATTGCAATGTGGGCTGATAATGAAAAATATAAAATCAAATAAGTTTGGTCTGTTCACGCGTACACTGTCGAGTAACACTAGGAAGTTGGGACTGGAAGTGGATATCAATAGAACTGGATATATGGTCACACATAGAAGTTCATTATATAATGGAGATGGACAGCTAATGGCAAGTGAGGGAAATTTTGAGAAAGTGGCTGAATTCAAATACCTAGGGGCTCAATTCTGGAAATGCGTGCTATTATGCATTGCAGAGACTCTTTATGTCCTAACTCCTTTCAAAAATCGTTAAACTGAAAATATATAAAACTATTATTCTACCAGTTATATTAGGCCTATATGGGTGTGAAACATGGACTCTTACTTTAAGGGAGGAAAGGAATTACAAGTATTTGAGAACATTTTTGGACCAAAAAGAGATGAAGAGACAGGCGAATGGAGAAGACTACATAACAATGAACTATATGGTCCTTATAGAAGCCAGATATAATAAGAACAGTTAAGTATTGGAGACTGCGTTGGGCAGGACATGTTGCACATATGGGGAATGAAGACTTGCATGGAAGCTTCTTGTAGGAAAGCCAGAGGGAAGGCGCCCAGTTGGTAGACCAAGAATGAGGTGGAGAACAACATTAACTATGATTTGAGGGAAGTAGATTATACAGGGAATGATTGGAAAGCTTTAGCTCAGGATAGGGATGTATGGAGAGCTTATGTCCGCGCGGCCATGAACCTACGGGTTCGATAGTGCCAGTGAGTAAGTAAGTAAGTTTGGTCTGTTTCATCTTATCTCATATATGTTGTTTCTCTAAGACATATGTTTCTAAGTATCGTTGATTTATCTTCAGTTGGTACAGACTGATTCTTCCTAAGTTGTCGGCTCTGGATCTCGACAATTGCTCCGTCTTTTTGTGATCCAAAGAACTTGATTATGAAGTTCCTCTCCTCAGGAATTTCAAAATTCATAATTCTCTCCTTGTTCTTCTGTATGTAAATTTTTTCATATGGTGAACTTATTTGTGTTTTCTAACTCTATTAATAATGGCAAAATCAAATGTTTCCTACCTCTCCTCATACAAATCTTTTAAGTAGATCGCGATTTCGAGACCATAACGGTCTCATCTTCAGTACTATTTTGGCGACTGATGTTATGTCGATCGGAAGAAACTCTTCTTCTTCCCTCTGTTGGTGGACCAATGAACCTCTGGATCAGATCAGAATTTGCGGGAATTTCAAAGTTCACAAGTTTTCCTTTGTTTTTTTGAATGTGGATTTTTTCCCAAAACTTATGAACTTTGAAATTCCCGCAAATTCTGACCTGATCCAGAAGTTCATCGGTCCACCAACAGAGGGAAGAAGAAGAGTTTCTTCCGATCGACATAACATCAGTCGCCAAGATTGTACTGAAGATGAGACCGTTATGGTCTCGAAATCGCGATCTACTTAGAAGATTTATATGAGGAGAGGTAAGAAACATTTAAGTTCACCATAGATCCTGTATTATTTATAATTGATCTCTTTTTTTTTGCCTGTTTTTCTAAATGACTAAGCCTGCAATTCAAAGGAATGAAACATTTTGAATATCTAGCCATTGAAAATTCTCTCCAACTACTAGAAAAAATTAGAAAATATTAAAATAGAACCTGCAGATAAAATAGTTTCTCTTGATGTCAAGGCATTGTTCACTAGTGTTCCAATGGTATAAATATAAAAAAAATAACAATTGATTAATCAAAAACAACATTGGCAAAGAGAGTAGGATTAAAAATAACCAAACTGTGTGTCAATCAAAATTTTTTTTTAGATACAAAGACAATTTCTATATACAAAAGTTAGGAGTATCAATGGATAATCCATTTTCTCCTTTTGGCGAATTTATTCATGAATGATTTTGAGATGCAATATAACAAAAGCATATCCTCTTATGTTCAAATTTTGGTGCAGATATGTGGACGATATTACCGGCATCTCTATAGTTAGATAAAAACACATAGAAGATGCCTTAAAACTCCTGAATATACAGAACAAAACAATCAAATT
The DNA here is from genome assembly GCA_030220185.1 of Diploptera punctata. Taxonomy (NCBI): domain Eukaryota; kingdom Metazoa; phylum Arthropoda; class Insecta; order Blattodea; family Blaberidae; genus Diploptera; species Diploptera punctata. The sequence continues at coordinate 115,335 of JASPKZ010000051.1, forward strand.
CACATTAGAAACAGAAGATAATAAATTATTAAGATTTAAGATTTAAGATTTATTTAGCCTGGTGGAGTTAAGGCCATGTGGCCTTCTCTTCCACTCACCAGGACAAACATATATTACATAAGAATATAACAATGTTAATTAACTCTAATATTAAACACTAAGTAAAAATTTGATCAAAAGATAATATCTAATATACATATTACGATCTATAATACAACCAGTTAATATTAGTTAAAATTAAGACTAAAACTAATAATAAAATGTATACAAGCAAGACATATTAAATTGTCCCTGTCTAGTGTATATAAAAAACAGGAAAATAATGAGATATAGAAAACTAATTTTACGATTATACAATATTTAAAACAAAACAAATAAAAATATTTGTTATTCTTAATATTATTTACATAAATAATTAAATATATTAATATTGCTAAAAGAATACTATCAGTGAGGTGTATAAGTCAGTTTGTTATTAAATAATTCTTTAGTTTGTTTTTGAAGGATGTTATAGTTTGACAGTCTCTGACATAGGGTGGAAGGGAATTCCATGTTTTGGTAAGTGACACCGTAAAAGATAATGAATAATATACAGTGTGATGAGGCGGGATATAAAGGACAATGTGCTGATGGGATCGAGTGTCAAGATTATGTGTGTCGGATATTCTGATGAAGCGGCGTGATAAATAATTAGGCGATGATGTGTCAAGTATTTTATAGAGAAGGGATAGGGAATGGACAGTTCTACGATCTCTTAGACGAAACCACGATAATTGTTCCAGGGACGGTGTAACATGGTCAAATTTGCGAATACCACAAATAAAACGTGATATTCTCGGCTGGGGGACCCTACATGCTGACCACATGTCACCCTTACACTGGCTAAACGATCATCTACCTCTGTGATTAACACATGTGGATGTGAGGCCAGCAGCCGGCTGGTAGGCCAAGGGCCTTCTAGACCTGTCGCTCTTGGAGTTTTTTTTACTAAGCAGAATCAAAGAAGATATGTAAATATGTTTAAAAATATTTTCATAACAACAATATCAATAGTTTAAGAACTTCAGAATTCGCTAAAATGAATAACAAAGCTAGCAATTTAATATTTAAAATATTTATTGTCATGTATGTAGGAAGTGCATATCAAAGACTATTTAACTCATGCCCCAAATTGGAGTCAATGACCATTCACATTTCAATGAATTTTGATTTACAACCAATCACAGTCGTTTGTCACTTAGATTTTATCAATTTAATTTTACCACTTTAAAATCAAGCTCCTCCTTTTTAATATTTCTGAATAGGTCAGATCATTATTTTGCAGTGACTGACTCTCTAAGAAATACGTTGAATATAACAATCTATATATTAAGATGTAAGAATTCTAGATGCATGTGGCTACCAGGTTGTATATGTAGTGCAGAAATGTAACTAGATACTGCTTGCAGGAGATAATATAAAAACATTTGTAGCAATTGATTATACCACAAAAAAAGAACCACTGTTCGCACTTTCTTACTTAAACATATTATTTCCCAGGTATTTACGTTCAAGAAAAATATAATTGACATATTTACATCATAGGACATCAGAAATTAACTAGTAACCTATAATGTTGGTTATAAACAGTTTGATGTGTTTTATTTTTTCTCCACTAGAGTGCATTCTTACAATATTGCGATCCTTTGGCAATAAATAATATAATATGGTTGCAGTGAAGAACAAATTAAACATAATAAGTGTTTCTCATTTGTTTTCAAACATCGCCGTTTATATTAAATAAATAAATAAATAAATAAATAAATAAATAAATAAATATATATATATATATTTATTATTTTTTAATAAAATAACTATATTTAAATAATGATTTGTGAGTAAACAGTTTCATTTTATTCGTTAAATAGTCCTAACAAATGCGACTCTTGATTTCCAAATTCTCTAGATAAATTCACTCCTCACTTCGTGAGTCTTGAATTTATTGATAATTTGGAAATCACTCGTGGCATTACTTAAGTTAAAATGTTATTGTTAAATTGATTATGAGAGTAGAAAATGCAAAAGAAAATAAATGTATCCTAGAACTTGGTTATCCTTGATATAAGAGAGAAGGGAATTCCAGTGACAATTAACCAAAGCAAGGTAGAATGAGTAGTGGAGAGAAGTCTGATGTAGAGGCACAGCTAAAATTAAATTATTCCTCAATCTGTGTTTAAGTTATGATGGAAAGACAGTGAATGGAAAGTAGTAGAAATAAACAATAGTTTTAAAAAACTAAAACAACACGCTTTATTAGAAAATCGAACTAAAAAAATGAAAAATAATTTTAATTTCCAACACGCTTGGGATAAATAATTTTACCATCAAAACCGTGGGGTGCTCAATATCAATTAATATATTTGATAATACACAGATATTGGTAAAAGTAAAGTCTCTAAGAAGAATATGTAAAAATCATAAAAAGCACCCCACGCTTTTGATGGTAAAATTATTTATACCAAGCGTGTTGGAAATTAAAATTATTTTTCATTTTTTAGTTCGGTTTTCTAATAAAGCGTGTTGTTTTAGTTTTTTATTTTTTAGTTTTAATATTTTACAGAATTAGATAAAATTGTAAATATCTTTAAATTCGATACTATTGTAGTATGAACTAAAAGTAATACTCTTCTAAAAAAAACCTTCCAGCCGGATTTGAACCATCAACTGAGCTCTTACAACGATTGACTAAAAAGTCGACAAGTCCGCAACCTATTACACCAGTTTTCATTTTTTAGATTTTCTGATGATTCTGGCCAGGATTTTAGAAACAAAATACGACATTATTGTATTGCCACGGGTCCTTTACAAGTATACAAAGTTTCAAGTCGATCCAATGTTTCTAAGTGGATGAAAATCGTGTTCAAAGATTCCGTTACATAGATCCAAAAACACTTTTTTTTATTTTCTGAGGATTCTGGCCAGGATTTTAGAAACAAATATGAAAATATTGTATTGTCACAGCTCCTTTACAAGTATACAACGTTTCAAGTCGATCCAATGTTTCTAAGTGGGTGAAAATCGTGTTCAAAAATTCCGTTACATAGATCCAAAAACACTTTTTTTTATTTTCTGATGATTTTGGTCATGATTTTAGAAACAAAATATGAAATTATTGTATTGTCACGGGTCCTTTGCACGTATACAAAGTTGCAAGTCGATCCAATGTTTCTAAGTGGATGAAAATCGTGTTCAAAGATTCCGTTACATAGATCCAAAAACACTTTTTTTTATTTTCTGATGATTTTGGTCATGATTTTAGAAACAAAATATGAAATTATTGTATTGTCACGGGTCCTTTGCACGTATACAAAGTTGCAAGTCGATCCAATGTTTCTAAGTGGGTGAAAATCGTGTTAAAAAATTCCGTTACATAGATACAAATACACTTTTTTTTTGATTTTATGATGATTCTGGCTATAGTTATAGAAACAAAATATGAAATTATTGTTTTGTCACGGGTCTTTTACAAGTATACAAAGTTTCAAGTCAATCCAATGATTTTAAGTGGGTGAAAATCGCGTTGAAAAATTCAGTTACATAGATAGTGATTCATATTTAATGTTCGAAAATACGATCACATTTCTCCATTATTCCACGAATTGTCATGGCTACATCTAAAAGAGAGAAGAAAATCGCACTCTCTAATTCTCCTATTTAAGATCCTACATACCTCGATTCCCAATTATTTATCATCCCGTTTCCAGTATCTATCCTCAAACCATAACTTAAACACAAGATCACAACATAGTCTCTTGCTTAATATACCGCAACATATGATTGCAGATTCCAAGAGTATATTAAATAGATGGAAAAGTTATTTTAATCAGCTATTAAATGTACATACAGAACAGGACATTGAGGAGGATAAGTTACAGACAGCAGAAATGCTAGTCGCAGAGCCAAGTGCATTAGAGGTTGAAATGGCAATTGAAAAATTGAAGATGTATAAAGCATCAGGTTCAGATGAGATCCCAGCAGAACTGATAAAATCAGGGGGAGAAAAATTGATGGACAAGATACGCTGGTTGCTTACTATGATTTGGGAAAAAGAAGATCTTCCAGATGAATGGAAGGAATCAATTATCATACCAATTTATAAGAAAGGAGATAAAACTGATTGCAACAACTATAGGGGCATCTCATTACTTTCAACTTCGTACAAAATTCTAACAAATATATTAGTAAGCAGACTTACTCCCTATATTGATGACATTCTAGGAGATCATCAATGTGCATTTAGAAGAAACAGGTCTACAACAGATCAGATTTTTAGTATAAGACAGATTTTAGAAAAGAAATGGGAATATAATGGTACTGTACATCAACTGTATGTAGACTTCAAAAAAGCATATGATTCAATTAAGAGGGAGAAGTTATATAGTATCCTGCTGGAGTTCGGAATTCCTAAAAAGTTAGTTAGACTTATACGAATGTGTCTAAATGGCTCAAATAGTAGGGTGCGTGTAGGCAAACAGTTTTCAGACACTTTTGAAATCCAGAATGGGTTGAAGCAAGGAGATGCACTATCTCCTCTACTATTTAATTTTGTACTAGAGCATGCCATTAAATCTTTAGAGAATGAGGAAGGCCTACAACTGAATGGTATTAATAAGCTGTTAGTTTATGCTGATGATGTAGTACTACTGGCCGATAGCGAGGAGATACTAAAGGTCAACACGCACACACTATTGAGTAACACTAAGAAATTAGGACTGGAAGTAAATATCAGTAAAACTAAATATATGGTCACACATAGAAATACATTATATAATGGAAATGGACAGCTAATGACAAATGAGGGAAATTTTGAGGAATTGGCTGAATTCAAATACCTAGGAACAATAATCACAAATAGGAATGAGATGCACAAAGAAATTAAACATAGGCTCAATTCTGGAAATGCATGCTATTATGCATTGCAGAGACTTTTGATGCCCCAACTCCTTTCAAAAAACGTTAAGCTGAAAATATATAAAACTATTATTCTACCAGTTATATTATATGGGTGCGAAACATGGACTCTTACTTTAAGGGAGGAAAGGAGATTACGAGTATTTGAGAATAAAGTTCTTAGGAAAATTTTTGGACCAAAGAGAGATGAACAGACAGGTGAATGGAGAAGACTACATAACAATGAACTACATGGTCTTTATAGGAAGCCAGATATAATAAGAACAGTTAAGTCTCGTAGACTGCGATGGGCAGGACATGTTGCGCGTATGGGGAATGAAAGACGTGCATGAAACTTCTTGTAGGAAAGCCAGAAGGAAAACGCCCAGTTGGTAGACCAAGAATGAGGTGGGAGAACAACATTAACTATGATTTGAGGGAAGTAGATTTACAGGGAATGACTGGAAAGCATTAGCTCAGGATAGGGATGTGTGGAGAGCTTATGTCCGTGCGGCCATGAACCTACGGGTTCGATAGTGCCAGTGAGTAAGTAAGTAAGTAAGTATAGGACATCACATCACTCCATGTCATATACCATCTCCACTTCTCGCAACTGGAATTCCCTACCACAAGAAATAAGGGGCTGCCGGACATTGGCATCTTTTAAAAGAAATCTAAATTTATATTTGCTCTAAACTCGACTTCATTATTATCCAGTGTAAGATATATATATATATATTAATTGGTGTTTCCCGTATATTGTATCATATTTATATTATTATTATTATTATTATGGCCCTGGGGTCGACTCAGCCTCTAACGGAAATGAGTACCAGACGCTTGTTCTGGGGGTAAAGGCGGCCGTCACGCAGGGCTGACAACCCGGCTGACATAAAGTGCCGATTGTCTAGAAAAAGTGGGAGCCTTAACCTCCTACTACCCCAAGGGCCTCCGGGTCTGTTGTGGGATCACTTTACTTTATTATTATTATTATTATTGTATCATTATTGTTATTACCCTATAAAATGTTGTTTGTACATGACATTTACATTGCTACATTTATTGTATCTTTAACTGTTTATAATTAGTATAGTGTATATCTATATTTGTCAAATATTTTGTGCTGGTTGAGTGGAAGAGAGGGCCTTATGGCCTTAACTCTGCCAGAATAAATAAAGTATTATTATTATTATTATTATTATTATTATTATTATTATAGATACAGGTCAAGCTAATATAAAGCGTGTAAAAAACTTACCAATAAGAAGGACTGTAACAAGTGCAATAGCAGACCACAGCATTTTTGAAATGCGTAGCAAGTGTTACACACCTGATGTTTTAAGTAGACGTCTATCACCTCATGGCTCACACATGTGATCACTTCACCCATCGTAAGATGTCTATTAAAGTCCACAGTCCACTATCTTGTTTATTTAATGATTCTACATTATGTTACCTTGGAATTTGGAATGTGGTTCCATGCAATTCATTCCACATCTTATCAATAGATGGCAAACCTGTACTTTATAAAAGGAAAAGTCATTCAATTTGCAATAAGTTGATATATTTAGCGTGGAAGAGTTTTTTTACCATTATCTTTAAATTATTTATTATTTTTTTAATAGGTTTTAAGCTTTTTTAATTTCTCTTATTATTTAGTGAACATATTTAAGTAGTCATAAAATAATAGAAAGTTAAAAGAGGAATTAAACCTCAAATTAGTGCTTTCAAAAGATAGTCCGTCGCCGTGGCGTAGCAGGTAGGGTCCCTACCTTCGACTCCGGCGACCCGGGTTCGATTCCCGGCGGAGTAGGGGATTTTAAATCTCTACCTTGGGTCTGGGTGTGTGTCCTGTCCTTGTGTTTATACGTGAGAATAAAATAAAATGTTGACAAAGTGATAAAACGAAAAGGTAAAACAAGAGCGAAAAACAGTGTAAACGAGAAGAGGAAATAAAAAAAAATGAAAATAACTCCGATGATATTATAGTGATGAATGATAACGAAGTGCCACGAGATTCCTTAAACCCAAACTTAACCTAAATGCAGACCATGGGCAATCAAAAATCCTGTGGTCTGACCGAGAATCAAACCCGGGATCTCATGATTGCAGTGAGAAGCTCTGATCACTAGCCCATAAGACTGGCCAATGAAACAAATTATGTCCGTCGCCGTGGCGTAGTCGGTAGAGTCCCTACCTTTGACTCCGGCGACCCGGGTTCGATTCCTGGCGGGGTAAGGGATTTTAAATCTCCACCTTGGGTCCGGGTGTCTATGTGAGAATTAAAGAAAGTTATCAAACAGATAAAACAAAAGAAAAAGAAAGAAAAAGGTAAAACAAGAAGAAAAACCTGAAATTTCGATTATTGTGACATTGTATATAATGATCTAAACTATGCCTTGTCGCAGAGACTGCAGCGTGTTCATAATGCTTGCGTTCGATTCATTTTCAATATCCGCCGTTATGACCATATTTCCGAACACTTTAATAACCTCTCTTGGCTCCGTCTTACTGACAGACGTAAATTGCACTCTCTTTCACTACTTTTCAAGCTTCTGAATTCCTACATTCCTACTTACCTGGCGTCCAGATTTGAGAAGTTATCCTCCTACCACAATATTGACACTAGGTCACAAGATAGCAGTCTGCTAACAATTCCTCTTCATAGCACTTCCTCCATTCTACTTCCTTCACAGTAGCCTCTGTCCGCTCCTGGAATCTCCTTCCTCAACATATCAGGGGTTGCCGCACACTTGGCACCTTTAAGTCACGCTTATACAGTTACCTGTTGTCTAATAATTAATTTTTCTCTATTTATTTAATTTTATACTATGTCATTAATCTTTTCCTCGTTTTTTTATATATCTTATACATATTATATATTTAATTCGTTACATTTAGAGTAAATCAAAATACATTATAAATATTAATTGTATTGTATTCATAACTTGTAATCGTTTATATATATATATATATATATATATATATATATATATATATATATATATATATATATATATTGTAATTTAGATTTAAGACTTTTCTTTTGTATTTTTTTAAACCTGGTTGAGTGGTAGACAAGGCCTTAAGGCCTTAACTCTGCCAGGTAAAATAAAGCTATTATTAAAGCTATTATTAAATTAAAAAAATGAGTTTATTGTGTAATATTATTGTTTACTTAAATTCAGGAAGCCATGTCAGAGAAAAGACAGATGTTACAAAACTGTATCATGATGCAATCATAAAATAAGCATGTGAAAATGAATTCTGCTATTGTGCAAAAAAGTTTCCAGTTATAAAATAGCCTGGGTAGCTGATGCGAAAAGAGCACCAGTACATAAAGCTGAGTGTCTTAAGTTCGAGTCCTGATTAAGCCAGAATAATTTCTCTTTGAAATAAATTGATTCAGGTGATTTTACTGAGTACTAGTTGTAGTAGGACTTTATTAGACAAAAAAGTAAGATATTTACAATATTATTTACAAATATGGGTCGCACGGGCAGTAAGCCGTACGTGCTGTTGACAGTCCGTTACAATAAAGTAATAATTGGTAATAGTATAAAAAAAAAACAATAACATTACAATTACATAAAGAAAACACAATAATATTACAATTACATAATAATACAATAGCATTATACATTAATTAAGTTATGTATAATTATTTAGAATTAATGGTATTGCATTTTGATAACATATATTTATTCATGAATGAGTGCTGTTCTTATTTTCTGCGTTGTGTCCAGAAATTTACCGAAGTTTATCCAATTTTCTGGATTTACCAATAACTCGTAAACTCGTAGCATGCCAATCTTTCCCGATTTGCATTTAGAAATCTTTCCGGTAATAACTGACGTCTCCAATATTCTAAATCATCACATTTTCCTAATATATGTAGGCCTATCTCATCTTCAAAGTTCCCGCACATTGGACATATTCGCATATCGTGATCGTCGCTAATTTTTAGAAATTTCCATGCCCCTAGCCTAAACCAAGAAAGCCCTGATCTCTCTTTAAATTCTAGGTTGAGTATATTTTCCCCAAACGTGTTTTAGGTCTCTTTGTAAACACAGTGAGCGCTTTCCTGTACATTCGGCGAAAATATCTTGTTGGTTTATATCTAAGTACCTCCTCCTTATTTTTCTCCACACGTTCTTGCGATTACTGAGTATATAAATATATATATATATATATATATATATATATATATATATATATATATATTACTATCATAAACAGTATATAGCTTAAATCAGAACAAAAAATCCCATCATAACATTGTCTTCATTTAGAAACAACAATAAATTCACTGCTACTGGGATGCAAAATTGTAAGAGGAAAAAAATTGTATCCTGGTTCAGGAAGAAATATTTATTATTTTGAGTTGGTTATTTTGACTCCCCTCATATTTCTTGATCTTTATGCAGACCAGGTTTCATCGCTTTTGCACGACATTGTTGATGCATTACAACTGTTGTTTTATGGTTGTCCATCCTGTTGATTTCTGCGCTCTCTCTGCTGGCTGAGCGATGAACTTCCAAATCAATTTTTTTTCTTTTTCTCCAGGAATTTCAAAATTAATGGTTTTCTTTTTATTCATGCAAATGTAAATTTTCTCCCAAATTGTACCTTAGATTTTTCTAACTGTGTGAGTAATTTCGCCTTAGTTTAAATTCTGTGTTTTTCTGACTATCATCTACTAATCCTGAAAGGGCTTCGAAACGAAATAGACTAAAGAGGAAAAATGAATATAGGTATCAGCTGACTCAATTTTATTTTTACAACCAACGTAGGAAGGTTCTCCGACAAGTATTTCAAGGAGACAATACTTTATGTTCTATTGATTGCCCTACATTACATGAATATTTCTCAAATTTGTTTTCTACACACAATGACTTTGTTCGAGAAGAATAGGCGAAGTTGAAGCTGTTCAATTAGATGAAACATTTGATACTTCTATAAGTACAAATGAAATTATTGAGGCTACTAGGAAAATTTCAATAGACACTGCCAGTGGTCCAGATCATGTAATTGTAATAGCAATTAAAAACAATGTCGCCGCTGAAATCATATCTCTAATTGCTATAAGAATGCTAGTTTCAGGAATTGTGCCACCAGTATTACAGAAAGCTCGAACTGTATTAATTCATAAGAGCGGTGATAAAAACGAACTTTCAAACAGGCGTCCTATAACCATTTGTTCAGTAGTTCGGAGAGTAATCGAGAGAGCCCTTAATAAACGCCTGTGTAGTTACATGACCTTCAATGAACACCAGAGAGGTTTCATAAATTCTCCAGGCTCACACATTAATACATCTATCCTACATAGCATCTTACAATCAGCAAAATAAAAGAAAGAGTCTGCATGTATAGTTTTTTTGGACATAAGTAAAGCCTTTGATAATATAGGACATAATCATCTTAAGAACACATTACAAACTGTCAGTGTACCAAAACCATTATCAAAATTAATAGTAAATCTCCAGGAAGGAAACACGACTCAGATTGAAACCCATCAAAATGAAACTAAACCAATTACTATCAATCGAGGAGTTCTACAAGGTTCTCCGTTAACACCGTCTTTATATAACATTGCAACTAATCATATTCTCGATGAAGTCTCAGAAAAATCAATAAAAAGTCAATGTGGTTATCTACTACTTCCGGGTCAACCTCATCTAACAATTATGAGCTTTGCTGATGACACGGTGATTATAGGGAAAGATGTAGCAGCTGCCAGTGAACTGACAAGAATTGTTCTACAGAGGTTTCAGGAAATAGACCTTCAAATTAATGTTTCCAAATCAGTAGTGCTTTCAATCGAGAAAGGTAAACTATTTGAAAAAGATCTCCAATTTGATGGGCATGCTATTCGTGCCCATAAAATCACTGACACTATTCGTTACCTAGGTGTCAGCTTTTCAGATCATATAACTTTTGATTCTATGCAGACCCTTACTAAATTACGGGATAATATTGAAACTCTCATTGCTTCACCGCTGTTACAGCCTGATCAGAAATTTACAGTTTTATATTGTTCCATATCTCCAACTCTAATCTACCCGTTTCAAACAGTACCACCAAATCAAATACCAAAAACATTTTTAGTGAATTGTGATAAACTTTTGAGAAGTGGACTTAAAGAAATTTTACATCTTCCGACGGATGTCCCTGATCACATG
>JASPKZ010000052.1:0-75467 GCA_030220185.1 Diploptera punctata
ATATAAATTTTTCATACTCAAATATTGAAAATAAATTTACGAACCTATTTACGTCTTTTATTTTTAAATTCAACAGCTAACCATGGGTTGGTTTAACCGTCAAGTCACCCCATGCTCGTGCCTTCGTGCTTCCCCCTCCAGCCCATATTTGTTTTTTTCTTTTCTTTTTTTTTGCGAGTGAACGAACTATTTCTCGAAAATGAACTAGTTGGGCACAACGCTATGTACACCTTGAAAACGCTCGTTATTAACCATTAGAAGAAGTTTTTTTACGGCAGACAGGTGCCAAGGCGGCTTTTACTTACAATAGTGATTGAAACCAAATGGACAAATAAATACAAAACAACCTTAATTCATTGTTAAAAGCTGTTGTATTTCACTGCTGATATGTATTCGATAAATGCCCCCATCGCCACGATCGGTATATTACTGTTCTTGTTAGTTCTTCATGAAATTGATCGTCTCTGAAATAAGTCTATTTTTAAAGGCAAATTGTTAATGCTACGGCTGATATCAATCTAAATTGCAGACCCTTTAAAAAGGCGCAAAACAGGAAAAAATTACTAAGTTTTGTAAGCCCTTCCCTAAAAATGGCAATTGTTCAAAATCTCTCATAAATTATTTTTATTTTTATAATTTTTATTGTAATTTGGAACCTTGGAACATATATCACCACACAAATTATCATCCATATTTGCTGTGACCATATCCCCCGCGAAATAAGAGCTTATTGTGCGCACTCTCTTTATATTTTTAGTTTAGGGTTGTAAAGATTTAACATCAAGTAATTGTCATGTACGATTTTTATCTTTGTATTTAAAGAAATATTAACATATATAGAGTTTATAACAAAAAAAAACAAGGAAGTAATACATTATAAAAAACAAAAATATGGTAGCAGTCTTGTTAGATGTTTCATACGCCATAAATTTGAACAGAATTACATTCATTTGGTTGGTATTATTTATGTTTTCTTTAATAAATTACAACCTACCATAGGTAACGTCAAGTCACACAGATGTCTCTTCCTGGAGAACCGTGCAAGGTTTTATAGGATATAGCTATGGCCCATCTGTTGGTGAGACGGAAAGTTTTTTCAATATGCAGAAATGAAGGTTTTTTTTTTTTTTTTTTGCTGGCGAATGAATGAGAAGGCTTCGCCAAATTTGTGAAGAAACTGTTCAATTGAATGTTCACAAAATTGAGTGCGGTGAACGAATACTTTCCCAAATGAACTGTTGGGCACAACGCTAATTTGGTGTCTATACCTTCAAGCTTTGTCTTCTCCTAAATGCCCATTGCGCGCTTGAATGCGCGATGACTAATGTCTCGACTGAAGCCAAGCCCAGTTAACTAACGTTGTGTCCAACCAGTTCATTTCGAGAAGTATTCGTTTCAACTCGCACTCACTTTTGTGAACCATTCATTCAACTAGTTCGTTCACAAAATTAGCGAAGCCCTTCCTTTCATTTTCGCGTATTCAAGAAACGTTACCATATCACCAACAGATGGCATAACTATGTCCATACGAAACTCGCACGGATTCTCCACGATTCTTCGCAGCAAGAATATATGGGACTAGAGGGGGGAGCAGGAAAAGACGAGTCTGGGGTGACTTTGGCATTAAGCAACACCACATGGTAGCTGTAGATTTTAAAGATAAACATAAATAATACCAACCAAATTAGTGTAAATTCTGTTCAAATATATTTAAGTATGAAACAATTCTAAAATGACCGCTACCTTACTTTTGTTTTATTTTATAATTATTTATTCAAAATTTCAAATGTGGAAATTTGTGTGTAACAGATGAAGACACATAGGTCAGAGAACGATGGAGAAATTAATTAAGGAAAATTTGTGAATGTTTGTTGTTAAATTGATAGTCTATAAGTTCGTAGTCATTATATTTATTTATATAATTTTAATTCATGATAATTACTAAGATTGGTTGGAGAAAAACCCTCAATGATGAGGAAAATTCTCTAAATTAATGAATGAATACACCTCCTTTTTATTTTTGTTATAACTGTATTATATGCATAAACAAAATCGTACATGTTATTGGCAATTTACTTGATGTCAATCTTTACAATCCCGGAACTAAAAAAATAAAGAGTGAATACAGTAAAAAACTCCTATTTGGACAGGGGATATGTTCCGCGAATATGGAATGGTAATTTGTATGGTTATATAGGGAATACGTCCAAGGTTCCAAAATAGAATACAAATTAAGTATCCTAGTAAAATTATGTAGTTTAAAAACTTGGATATAAATTGAAAATTTCTTTAAATACTCTCGGAATTCCAGTAAATAAAATGTAAAGAGATTGTAATGTTAGACTACATTAGATTGTAACGTTCGTAATGCTGCGTATGAGTGATGACCGTAAGCAAGAGGCGGAGAGTAGTTGTAATGGATGAATGAGTTGTGTCGAATGTTGAGAGTTTGAAGTACAACTGAATGTTTAAAGCCAGTTCACTCTGTCAAGGTAGTTCGTTCCTCTAAACCACCTCACTCTGGCCAGGCAGTTCGTTCATTGATCCAGTTAGTACTTCTAGACTTTAGGGTACTTCACTCTGGCAAGGTAGTTCGTTCTTACTACGAACACTTCACTCTGAGCAGATGGTTCGCTCCTCTATGGCAGTTCACTCTGGCAAAGTAGTTCGTTCCTCTCAGGAACCTCACTTAACACCTCTATGCTTAACACCGGCCAGGCAGTATACTCGCTGCGGTACGATCGATATGGATGACTTAGGAAATAGGTGGGGACATACAAGGTCGATTGGCGGAGAAATGTAGAGTAACAACGAATGAGGGAGAAGTTGATTTGGTGTGAGACATTCAGAGCTTAAAATAAAAAAGTAAACTCTGAACTGGCAGTTCACTAAAAGTGAGTCACTTTTTGACACTTCCCAGTAGTGAAGCGTTCTTTTTAAAACGACTAACTCGCGAATTACCCATCGCTACAGTAACAGCCTTTGTTTTGTTAAGAAGAAATTTGTTCATTTGGGATGATTGTGAAGTTTATGATGTATGTAATGCTATATATTCTTGTTGTTTAAAATGGACGACTGTTCAGTTTATTTGTATTATCTGCTAGCTAATACCCGGCGTGCGCTGCTAAGCCTAAATAAATGAAAATTAATGTGCTTTTATGTTTAGTTGAATAAGTAAAAGGAAAAATAATTATAAATTTATACTTTTTAGATACCCGGTGCTGATTACCCGGTGTTGCCCAGGAATCTACTTATCCCGATCTTCTTGGCATAAATGATCTAAAATACAAAAAACGACGTGTTTTATGTTTAGTTAAATAAGTAAAGGGAAAATTTATATCGTAATTATTTTTAGATACCCCGTGCTGTTTACCCGGCATTGTCCGGGAATCTACTCATCCCGATCTTCTTGGCATCAATGAGCTGAAAGTTGAAAATTAATGTACTTCTTTTGATCAGTTGAATAAATAAAATGAAAAATAATTATAAATGTATATCGTAATTATTTTAAGATTCCCCATGCTGATTACCCAGTGTTGCCCGGGAATCTATTTATCTCGATCTTCTTGGCATAAATGAGCTGAAAAATTAAAATTAAGTTATTCTTTTGATTAGTTGAATAAATTAAATGAAAAATAATCATAAATGTATTCATAATTATTTTAAGATTGCCCTTGCTGATTACCCGGTTTTTGCCCAGGAATCTACGTACTTGTCTCGATCTTCTTGGCATCAATGAAAGACAAAAATGGTTATTGTGAGTTATCCGTAAGAGATAGGCCTAAACATATGCTGCCGGGGAGTTTTTTGTAGAGCTTTTTGAGATATTCAATTCTGTGTACATTAACGTTGTGTATTTGTTATGGTTTAGGCAGCGTAAGCCATTTAAGCGTCCAAAGAGTAACTTTTTTCACGTTTTCCACTACGAAGGGCGATTTTTAAGGGTGTAGGAGTTGAGTATCGCAACTCTCTTATAGCCTATGCCCACCCTGGAAAACTAATGAACATTTTGCAAAAAGCCCCATCACAATCGGATCAACGGTATGGCCGTGCATAAAGGACGAAAAAAAAAACAAACATTCATTTTTATATAATGGATTATGTTCATGTTTCATTTATTGTTACAAACAGCTATTTATATTTTAATTTTGACAATTTTAATTTGAAAATTTTAATTATATCAATTTAGATAAGCTTTCATGTCTTTTGATTGTAGCTTGCTTAAACTCTGTCAATTCGATCTTCAACCTAAGTTTTGTGTGCTTAGGAGTGATTCCCATCCCTCTCATGACCATCGTCATTTATACGTAGCTATAGTAAAGTTAAATATAATTAGTTTACTCTTAAAACATCAATGTTGAATATTACACAAGAGGTCTTGTTTAAGAAAGATGAATTTATGTCTGTATTTGGGCCAGCCTGCAGACTCTGGTTAATACTTGTATGTTACAAGTTAGTTTGGAAATTTATAATAGGTTCTATAATAGAGAAAGAGAGAGACCGAACGATCCGCCCCCCATTTTCTATACGCCCGTGCAGTGTAAAGTGGGGTGCACATAAACCGAATTCCTTTGTTATGTTTAATTATTTTATACAGCCACCATGTCACATATCAAACCAAACCCGTCAGTATATTAAAACAGCATCTACATAATCTAATATACAAAAATCAATGTTTGTTTGTTCATATTCTATGCGCGGCCATACCGTTGATCCGATTTTGATGGGATTTTTTTGCAAAATGTTTAGGAGATTCCCGGGATGAACATAGGATATAACGGAGTTGTAATACTCAACCCCTTCACCCATAAAAATCACCCTTTGTAGCGAAAAACGTGAAATAAAGTCCCTATTTTGACGCTTTAAATGGCTTACGCTACCTAAACCATAACAAATACACCAAATTAATGTACATAGAATTGAATATCTCAAAACACACTACAAAAAAAGTCCGCGATTGCACATGTTTAACTTTTACGGATAACTCACAATAACCATGTTTGTCTTTCATTGATTCCAAGAAGATTGGAATAAGTAGATTCCCGGGCAAGCGTGCTCTGCCACACCGTTCATCCGATTGTGAGGGGGCTTTTTGAAAAATGTTCAGAAGATTCCGGGGATGAACATAGGCTACATAGGTTTGTAATTCTCAACCCCTTCACTCCTAAAAGTCACCCTTTATAGTGAAAAACGTGAAATAAAGTCCCTATTTGACGCTTAAATGACTTACGGTGTCTAAACCATAACAAATACACCAAATTAATGTACACAGAAATTAATATCTCAAAAAACTCTACAAAAAAGTCCGCGACAGCACATGTTTATCTTTTACGGATAACTCACAATAACCATTTTTGTCTTTCATTGATTCCAAGAAGATCGGGATAAGCAGATTCCCGGGCAAGCGTAGCAGCGCACGGCTGGTGTTAAAAACACATAAACATTTATTTAGGAGTAGCAGCGCACGCCGGGTATTAGCTATTGTATATATGAATGTCTGTCTGTCCTTTATGCGCTGCCATATCGTTCATCCGATTGTGATGGTGCTTTTAGCAAAATGTTCAGGAGTTTCCCTGGAAGGTTATAGTCTACAAGAGAGTTGTAAACCCCTTCACTCTTTGTAGAGAAAAGGTGTTTTTCGGGACTTTTTGGACTGTTAAATGGCTTACGCTGTCTAAACCATAACATACACCAAATTAATGTACGCATAATTGAACCTCTCAGAAAAGTATACTAAAAAGTCCGCTACAGCATATACTTACTTACTCACTGGCACTATCGAACCCGTAGGTTCATGGCCGCACGGACACAAGCTCTCCATACATCCCTATCCTGAGCTAATGCTTTCCAATCATTCCCTGTATAATCTACTTCCCTCAAATCATAGTTAAGCTACAGCATATAACTTATCTATCTTTTACGGATAACTCACAATAACCATTTTTATCTTTCAGCTCACTTACGCCAAGAAATCTGGAAAATTAGATTCCCGGGCAACGCCGGGTAATCAGCACGGGGTATCTAAAAATAATTGCGATATAAAATTTATCATTATTTTCCTTTTCACTTTTTTCAACTAAACATAAAAACGCATTTCATTCTTTTAGGTGTAGCAACGCACGCCGAGTATTAACCAGTAACCTATAATAATGACCTATAATTTAAATTTTGCACAGATATATTTAATATAGGGTTGCGATACTTTTACGAGCCTGAAAATCATCAGACTCAGTACCCACAGTTTAACGTCCTCCCGGAGGACCTTGTCCCTTTGGATTTTCCCACCCTAAATAGCCTATCCAATGGCCCCGGCCAAATTTGAACCCAAGACCCTCGGGACTAGAGGCAAATGCTCACGATATATACTAATCATTTCTTTAAAATAAATTAAACATGTGTTCAAAATAAAGCTTTTCCATTATAAATTTCGTGACAAGAGGGGTATGAGGAACTTATACCCCTCTTGCATTCTTCCTGGATTGTTGAGGATAGAACTTTTATTTGACACGTGATATATTTTATTGATATAATTTTTTGTTCCTAAGTTACAATAATTACAAACCACAGGACAGGAAATTATTAATTGTATTCTGATCCCAATAGGACTGTTAATTTTATACGAAACTTATTGTCAGACAGTTGCTATGAAAACTGAATCTTAAATTGAATATAAATTCTATTAGTTATAAATACTCTCTCAATTCTGTGTAAGTAAATTAAATCAAAAGGAATTAAATTAACATATTCTACAGGTTTTAAATTAATAATTATTATAATAACTGAGCCTAGAGAAACATGAATCGAGAGTGTAAAATCTTACAATAAACATACTGTGAACAATAAAATATAACATTACAGCTAGTTACGTGAAAAGTGAAAATTATCAACAAGAGAAAAAATAATGAAGAAAACGTCTAGATGAATTAAATGGAGGAAATCGGCAGCTAAAAGTTGAAAGTTACTTCAATACAATAACTGAGAAAAAGAGTAAGTAATGTCTATTTACTTCATGAACGGGGGTGTGGGTGTGAATTAATGCAATATACAAATTAATTTCAGCCTGCGGACAATAAAAAAAATGAAATTCCAATCAACTACATTAAAAATTGAACATCATCAACAAGGCAAAAATGTGTTTTCTTACAGCGAGAAAAATAAAAAGGAGACATTGAATTAAAAAAAAACATAAATCAATATTTGACCCAAAAATGGTCGCTCTAAATGCAACACACATGACAGTACAAAGAGTTCAGGAAATATTTTCTAGCGAAATATACTCAAAAGGACATTTAAGTTAATTCAGAAAAATAGCAATGCGGAGTAAAATGAAACATTGGGATTGTGTTAATATCCTCCTGGATTCCCGAGTGAAAAATTATAATTAAGTAATAAGCGTAAAAGTCCGACAAAATGATATCCGACTTCCTAGAGAGCAACTGTAACCAAATCGGCATCCTCGAGTGGAAAAGAGGATCGAGCACATCTCAGAACATCTAAATATTGGGCCCATCCAGTGAAAAAGAGTCGAAAATATAAGAGAAAAAAGACAGCCGAGAAAGCAACTTGAAAAAAGAAAAAAAGGCAAAAAAAGACAAAAACATCCCACAAATATTTTCCTCGACTCCCCAGGGAAACAGTTTGAAGAATATAGGAACCTCCAGCGAGGAAAGAATGAGAAAAACCCACAAAATTTTTCCCCGACTCCCGAGGGGAAAACCAGAAGAATAGCGGGGTCCTCCAGAGAGGAACAGAAGAAAAACGTCCCGCAACATTTCCTCCGTCTCCCCAGGAGAAAAACATGAAGAATATCGGGATCCTCCAGTGGGACGAAGAGGAGAAACGTCCAACAATATTTTCCCCGACTCCCGAGGGAAAAACCTGAAGAATATCGGGATCATCCAGTGGAAGAAGAGAAGGAAAACGTCCCACAAACATTTTCACCGACTCCCGAGGGAAAAAACTGAAGAATATCGGGATCCTCCAGTGGGAGAGGAGAGAGGAGAAAACATACCACAACATTTTCCCAGACTCCCGAGGGAAAAATTGACAAATACCGGGATCATCCAGTGGGAGAGAAGAGGAGAAAACGTCCCACAACATTTTCCCGAGTTCGAGGGACAACTTGACAAATATTGGGATCCTCCAGTGGGAGAAGAGGAGTAAACGTCCACAACATTTTCCCCGACTACCGAGGGAAAACTTGTCAAATATCGGGATCTCCAGTGGAGGAAGGAGGAGAAAAACGTCCCACAACATTTTTTCCCACTCCGAAGGAAAACTTGACAAATATCGGGATCCTACAGTGGGAAGAAGAGGAGAAACACGTCCCACAACATATTCCCCGACTCCTGAGGGAAAATCTGAAGAATGTCGGGATCCTCTATGGGGAGAAGAGGAGAAAACGTCACACAACATTTTCCCGACCCCCAAGGAAAAATCTGAAGAATATCGGGATCCTCCAGTGGGAAGAAAAGGAGAAAACGTCCCACAACATTTTTCCCGACTCCCGAGGGACAAACCTGAAGAATGTCGGGTTCCTCCAGTGGGAGAAACTCCCGAGGGGAAAAACGTGAAGAATATCGGGATCTCCAATGGGGGAAGAGGAGAAAATGTCCCACAACATTTTCCCGACTCCCGAGGGAAAACATGACAAATATCTGGATTATCCAGTGGGAGAAGAGTAGAAAACGTTCAAACAACATTTTCCCGACTCCCGAGGGAAAACTTAACAAGTATCGGAGTTCTCTAGTGGGAGAAGAGGATTTAAAACGTCCCACAACATTCTCTCCGACTCCCGAGGGAAAAACCTGAAGGAATATCGGGATCCTCCAGTGGGAGAAGAGAAGGAAACGTCCCACAAATTTTTCCCCGACTCCCGAGGGAAAAAACCAGAAGAATATCGGGATCCTACAGTGGGAGAAGAGGCAGAAAACGTCCCACAACTTTTTCGCCGAATCCCAAGGGAAAACCAGAAGAATATCGGGATCCTACAGTGGGAGAAGAGGAGGAAAAAGTCCCACAATATTTTCCCCGACTCCCGAGGGAAAACTTGACAAATCGGGATCCTCCAGAGGGAGAGAGAGGAGAAAACGTCCCACAACATATTCTCCGACTCCGAGGGAAAAACCTGAAGAATATTGGGATCCTCCAGTGGGAGAAGTGGAGAAAAACGTCCCACAACATTTTCCAGACTCCCGAGGGAAAACTTGACAAAATACCGGGATTATCCAGCGGGGAGAGAGGAGGAAAAAACGTCCCACAACATTTTCCCCGAGTCCCGAGGGACAACTTGACAAATATTGTGGATTCTCCAGTGGGAGAACTAGGAGTAAACGTCCCACAACATTTTCCCCGACTACGATGGAAAACTTGACAAATATCGGGATCTCCAGTGGAGGAAGAGGAGGAGAAGAAAACGTCCCACAACATTTTTTCCCACTCCCGAAGGAAAACTTGACAAATATCGGGATCCTAAAGTGGGAGAAGAGGAGAAAAACGTCCCACAACAAATTCTCCGACTCCCGAGGGTAAAATCTGAAGAATGTCGGGATCCTCTAGTGGGAGAAGAGGAGAAAACGTCACACAACATTTTCCCCGACCCCCAAGGGAAAAATCTGAAGAATATCGGGATTCTCAGAGGGAGAAGAGGAGGGAAAACGTCCCACAACATATTCTCCGACTCCCGAGGGAAAAACTGAAGAATATTGGGATCCTCCAGTGGGGAGAAGAGGAGAAAACGTTCCCACAACATTTTCCCAGACTCCCGAGGGAAAACTTGACAAATACCGGGCTCATCCAGCGGGAGAAGAGGAGGGAAAACGTCCCACAACATTTTCCCCGAGTCCGAGGGACAACTTGACAAATATTGGTATCCTCCAGTGGGAGAAGAGGAGTAAACGTCCCCAACATTTTCCCCGACACTACCGAGGGAAAACTTGTCAAATATCGGGATCTCCAGTGGAGGAAGAGGAGAAAACGTCCCACAACATTTTTTCCCACTCCCGAAGGAAAACTGACAAAATATCGGGATCCTATAGTGGGAGAAGAGGAGAAAACGTCCCACAACAAATTCTCCGACTCCCGAGGGTAAAATCTGAAGAATGTCGGGATCCTCTAGTGGGAGAGAGGAGGAAAACGTCACACAACATTTTCCCCGACCCCAAGGGAAAAATCTGAAGAATATCGGGATCCTCCAGTGGGAGAAAAGGAGGAAAACGTCCCACAACATTTTTCCCGACTCCCGAGGGACAAACCTGAAGAAATTCGGGTTCCTCCAGTGGGAGAAACTCCCGAGGGAAAAACGTGAAGAATATCGGGATCCTCCAATGGGAGAAGAGGAGAAAATGTCCCACAACATTTTCCCCGACTCCCGAGGGAAAAATGACAAAATATCGGGATTCTCCAGTGGGAGAAGAGTAGAAAACGTCCCCACAACATTTTCCCCGACTCCCGAGGGAAAACTTAACAAGTATCGGTGTTCTCTAGTGGGAGAAGAGGAGGAGAGAAAACGTCCCACAACATTCTCTCCGACTCCCGGAGGAAAAACCTGAAGAATATCGGGATCCTCCAGTGGGAGAAAGAGAAGGAAACGTCCCACAACTTTTTCCCCGACTCCCGAGGGAAAAACCAGAAGAATATCGGGATCTACAGTGGGAGAAGAGAGAGAAAACGTCCCACAACTTTTTCGCCGACTCCCAAGGGAAAAACCAGAAGAATATCGGGATCCTACAGTGGGAGAAGAGGAGAAAACGTCCCACAAACATTTTCCCCGACTCCCGAGGGAAAACTTGACAAATATCGGGATCCTCCATCGGGAGAGAAGTCTCAGCATATCACAGTATTTTCTAGCACGCACGACCGTTCTGACTGAACAATTCAGGACTCCTGTGGACTAGAGGTTAAAATGTTACTAAAGACGGCTAACGCCTTCACAATAATGTGGATACTTCAACATGACCAGTGTACAGTATTCGCAATACCTGTGTTATATTCCTAATATTTTACATGTGTCAACGTTATACATATTTTCTGCAACAGTTATTATGTTATGTTGACGTCAGTTCATTCTGTATCACAGTTATCAGTATTTTCACTATCATTAGGTCCGTGAATAATTTTAAGCAACCTCTTAGAATATGTAAATATATCTTTTTTAAGTGAACTGTTAGTACTGTCTGCACTTAAACGTAATGTTAATAATTGTAAATAGTAATTTGACCTAATGTAAATATATGTTAACGTAGTGTATAGTTAGATTTAATTGTGATACTTTATCGTAATTAATGTAGAAAAAGTAGATTAATTTAATGTTACTTAGCTCCTATAATATATGAATATTTTAAATAAATTTGCGTATCCTTTTTTGTTAAATATTTTAATTATCTGTAAAGTTTATCGCTAGGAATGTATAATAGCCGAAAATTTCTCAAGCAATTTTATTGAATGGGATATTTGTAGAATGTTTAGGTACAGAAAATAATAATTGTAAATGTATTTCTAAATTTTCAGAAGTGGATCTCTTTATTTACTCTGTAACTGTCGGCATTTTGAATTGCCATAGCATAACTATATTGGAGAGGTAGTTATTTACGCAGTTAAACAATTTTAAGTTCCATTATTCTTAGAATATTTAAATAAATTATTTTTTTCTAATGATTAGTAGAGAATATAAAATAAGCTACAATTTAATGAAATTTCCACATAAACTGCAAAAGACATTTAAAAAATACATTCACAATCATTTTTCCGGGCCTAAATATTATTAATACAAATTTCTGCAAACATCCTATGCATTAATATTGTATTCAATTGTGTAACTAAATCTCGGCCAATATACACTCTCACCCTGTACTGTATATGACATCGTCATATTGGTGCTACAGCCTATTGCAGGCCTTGACCGCCCCAATGATTTGCCTCCATCCATCCCTGTCCTAAGCCCTCCTTCTACATTCCTACACACCCATAACCCTCAGATCCTGTTTTAGACTGTAAGAGAGTTGTAATACTCAACCCCTTCACCCTTATAAATCACCTTTGAAGAGAAAACTGTTTTTCGAAACTTTTTGCACGCTTAAATGACTTACGCTCCCTAAATCGTAATATATGCACCAAATTTATGTACACAGAATTGAATATTTAAAAAAAAATCTACAAACAAGTCTGGAACTGCGCATGTCTTATCTTTTATGGATAACTGACAATATACATGTTTATCTTTCTCCTCATTGATGCCAAGAAGATCGGGATGACTAGATTCCCGGGCAAGCGTAGCAAGGTACAGCGGGTATTGTTTTACGGATTACTCTCAATAACCATTTTTATCTTTTAGCCCTTTTATGCCAAAGAAGATCGGGATAAGTGGATTGCCTGGCAACACCGGGTAATCAGCACGGGGTATCTAAAAATAATTACGATATAAATTTATAATTATTTTTCCTTTTACTTATTCAACTAAATATATTATCATTTATTTAGGCGTAGCAGTGTACGTCGGGTATTAGCTAGTGTAATATATTTAGGAGTTTATTTCAACATTTGTAATATTCAATAGCAGAAATGTTATATGCAAATGGATTGCGCACAAATGTGCAAAGATGATAACCACAACAATCACTAACACTTTAACTTTGTCTTGCGTAATCACAAATTGTTTTTGTTCTTTGCGTACATTTTTCGATGTGATATCTTTCGCATTTCTGTTCACATACTTCGCATATGCATGACATCTTCGGGTCATGAAATGTTTTATCTTTACACATTAGGTGGTGGAATCCATGTACACTTAGTCTTGTGATGACGTGTCGTATCTGGAAATTTGCTTCTGTCCAGTTCCTGTGCTGAAGAATTCCGGCCATACTTCCTCTCTTTTCCTGCGTATACTTTGTAGCGCATGTTCATAGGGTTCTGTGGTTGGTAGTAGGCATAGAGAAACTTCGAATAGAGGGGAAACTGAGTACAGTGACATCTAAAAAATTTCGGTCGTTTACGATGAACTACAATGAGCAAACTACAATGGTAGCGCTGTTTCGTAGTAACAGAATATGTAACTAAATAAAACAAATGCAAGGCACACGGCGTCGTTCACGGCGTGTTTAACGGTGTTCACTTGGATTATGGGAAGTTAGCCATTTTGTAAATTTAAATTTTTAACTGCTATCTTTTCGTTCTATGTAGACGGTACTGTAAATTATCGAAAGTTAAAATCATTACTTAGATTTTATTTTACTCTAATTTGTAAGTAAATTCAAGCTTGTTTACATTTTTAATGTGAATCTATTTTCAAAGATAAACCTACTAGAAGTGATAAAATTCTAAGATTTGTTAGGTAGGAAGAGTGATGTTAGTGTACAGCCATTTCTAATAAACATTTTAAAAATGTGACTTTATAATGGACAGATGTACGACATGGCTAAGGTTATTTAATAAATATTGTATAAAATATGTATGTGAGAATAAGGGGGTATGTCAATTGTACATATTTATTAAAAGAGCTCATAATGCACGTTTTAAAATTTTAATAAACGAAAATAAATTAACGTGTTTTATTTATTTCCATTCTTCCTTTCTGTTAAAATTAAAGAAAATCTGTAGGTCTGAGAGACTGGGTATACATAATTCCACAATTTAAGATTAATTAATACGTTATTTATTCCTATAAAAGTTAAATTCCATGATTATTCACCAGATGGCGTTATATAATTATAATTCATAATTTTACCACCAGGCGGTGCTGAATTTCATATTAGTACCAAAAAAAGAACCGAAAAAATTTAGGTGTCGTTAGTTGTATTACACTAGCGCCGCCTGTGGCATGTACGCGCAACTTGCCTACTTTCTTCTCTGGTACTCTGTGGGTAGTAGGTATGCTGTTTTCAAGTCTTCGATAAGGAAAGTCTCCCTTGCCAGTAGGTACACTAGACGGCTTCTTATCGTTTTTTATACTCCTATTGCTCTTTTTATGTAAGTAGCTTTCACTTTTTCCAGTGTGTTCAGATTAGCTTCTGTAAGATGTGGCCATATGATTTCTATCCCGTAAGTTATTATTGGGAGGATCTTTGCATTGAATAGTTTCATCGCTGATTCCAGGTTTAGAGCTTGTATATTGCGTATATCATTTATTGTCATTATTGCTTGCGTTGATCTTTCTGCTAAGTGTTTTGTGAAGCTTCTTCCACTGGGTTGTTAAATATTGCCTAGATATTTAAACTCCTTTACTATTTTGATGTTATCTTTGTCCAATTTAATTTCTGTTCTGGCAGGGATCTTTCCTCCGTTTTCTGAACACCATCATTTCTGTTTTTCTTTGTTTATATAGAAGCTGTGGGTTTTACACCATTCTTCCGTAGTTGTTACGGCGTTCTGAAGTTTATTTATATCCGTTGGTCCGATTACGATGTCGTCTGCGTATGCATATACGAAAATTTCTTCTCCTAGGTCTTCTATTTTCCTTACCAGTTCTTCGGCTGCCATTATGAATAGGAGTGGGCTCAATGTGTCTCCTTGCACTACCCCATTTGTCTGCAGTATAGTTTTTGATTTTGAGAGACCATCTGATATAACTATGCTATTTTCTTCATTATTGATGTAACGATTTGGGTCCACGCGTTCTCCTCTCCTAGATAGCAAAAATTAATAATTGATTCTTAGCTTGAAAAGCTTTTAAAGTGGTCATTTTCATAAATATCATAAATAAACCCTTTTTCGCACAAATAATAAAAGAAACTGGCCTTGAACCCGTCAAAGTTGATGAGGGGAAGAAGTTACAATATTTTCTGTTCGAGGGCAGCACTAATTAAAGAAGATGTTAACACGGTCCGCTCAAACAGAAGTTCCACATTACCCGAACTTCCTTATAATAATAATAATAATATTAATAATAATAATAATAATAATAATAATAATAATAATAATAAAGCGATTCCATGAAAATGTCATATCGAGGTGAAAATTTTAAAATTGATGCGGGAATAATTTTGTTAACGTAATATATGTCTTTAAGGATCAAATTTCCTGATTCTATAAGATAATGTTTCAAATGTGTATTATTTTAATCTAATATTAGTTGTAGAACTTGTCATATTCCAGACCTGTAAAAACACGCAAAGTTTTACCGATTTGTTGTTTAATTATTTGGACGTATTAATTCGTTTTATTTCACAAACTCTTTTGCTAAACCATACTTTGGTCCTCCCTAGTCGTAAATGTAATAATATTAATTGCAGTGTAATGTTCTATATACCTTAAATGTGTCCTATAATTGATAACTGTAAGCTATCGTCAGTCACTGAAAACCTATAAAAATTACTGTACACAACATAATAATTGATCGATTAAAATTTGCTCTTGGATTCTATGTTATCGGTACACAACTAACAAAAACGCATTGATGACATTTTCTTGTACAGTCATTATTTTTTCCGCTAGAGTCCCGTGACTGACTGACTTTTTGTCCTCTCATTTATAATGCTAATATGCATGGAGCACTCAGTTGCTTGCTGCACTCTGCTGAGGATTTAACATAAACATATTTTAGGAAATCTGGTTGACTGTTCAAATCAGCTACTCCATAAAATAATTACTGACCCTTTTTCTTTGGGCTGAAAGACAGTTAGGCGGAAGCATTTAATATATTCAGGAAAAATGTTGCAGTACACTAAGAATCCGTACTTGTTGATTTTTTCAGAAAATTATACCTACAAAGAACAAAATGAGATCCAGGCAGTTCATTGGAAAAATTAGCACAGGACCTATCTCAATATTAACTGCTCTTGTCTAGTTTAGATGGAAGGTGACAGAGAAGTTCAGAAGAAATACTTTGTTCTAGTGTCTGGTTATGTGGCACATAGCAACTTATTTTACAACAGTGTTTTTTAAAGTATAGGGATTTCCTCCAAAACTTGAGGTGATAAACATTTTCAGTTGGAGCAGCAGCTAATAGAAATAGGCCTATACATTTAGCAATGTAACACTGCTTGCTTGAATATTTGGATTATGATATAAAATGGAACTTCTTTTGAATCGTACCATGGAAAGTGGGATATAGATGCGATTGGCGGTCAAGTAAAAAGGATGGCACGGATGTATGAAAAATCGGGAGAGAAGAAGATAGAAAATTGTGCAGAATTATGTAATATGAATTGTAAAACCAACCAAAATAACTGTTCAGGAGGAGTCACAAAATTATATAGAAGAAGGAAAATAAATTTTTAGAAAAACAATTTGAATACCTTGCAGCTATCACGGATTCATTGCGTACACAACGTGAAAGCGTTGGACCCATATGTTATAGAATATGCACAACTGTCAACAAACAGCTCAACAAATTCTTAAGTTTGCGTGTTAAAAAAACTGAATGGCGCGATAGGCCTAGAAATCTCTTGGATGCTGATCTCACATCCAAGTATATCAGTCACAAAGTTGGGCAATCATATAACCAATATATAGGGTGACATGTGGTCAGCATGTCGGATACTCCAACAGTTATGACTTTTTTCTCGACCGCAACCGCTAAATATTGTAGCTGCCCAAATTCTTCGTGATTCTAGGCGGGCACCAGTCCCACTGTGGCCGAAATTCCAGGAGAAAATGTATTCTCTCATGGGAACTCAAACCAATGCTCTCTATTGAGACATCTTGACTCAAACCATTCAGTAGTGTGAAACTTCATGTGTGAAAGGAAACATGTTGTTGTTGTTGTTGTTTTCAAATGCTGGGCCTTAGCAATGAAGCCATTAGTGTTCTTGCTCTCCAATATTTCTCTATGGTGGATCCAACAAGTAATACTTCACAGGTATGTAGGCGTTCTTCGTTCATTTCTTCGTCTTTGTTGCATAGAGGACAACTTGGATTCGTGTAGATTCCTATTTTATATAAACGTTTGGCCAAATAGTCATGTTCTGTAAGCAGTCTAAATGTTGCTACTGTAGTTTTACGTGGAATTTCTGAAATAATATCTGGGTTCTTTACTAAAATATTCCATTTTTTGACTTTGGCTTTATTACATAGGTCTTGGTTTTGTTTGATTTTATATTTGTTTTTAATTATTCTTTTTATGGATGTGAAAGGTAAGCTTTTAGTAGTATTCTGAATTAGATTGGAGCCTCTTTTGGCAAGAAAATCAGCAGTGTCATTTCCAGCAATTCCACAATGTGCAGGTATCCATTGCAATTGAATTCTTTTCTGTAGTTTTTGAAGTTGTTGAATCATTTTGTAGCACTCTTTAATTTGTATTGACTTCACTTTGTGTGAATTTATTGCATATATTGCTGCCTTAGAATCAGAGAGTATGACAGCATTTTGAAATTGACTTATTCTGTATAGTAATTGTTGGAGTGAAATATGAATAGCCGTTACTTCCGCATCAAAATTTGTTGTGTGGTATCCTGCTGGTTGATAAAATGAAAATAATGCACATGTAATTCCTGATCCTGAGTTGTTATCAATAGTAGATCCATCTGTGTAGACATGTAATCATTCTTCTGGTGGATATATCTTATTCACAGCTTCTAACGCTAGAGCTTTTAGTACTGGTGTGGGAGTTTTAGATTTTGTAACTGGTTCTTCTAGATTTAGCTGAATGTTAATTGGTTCAAAAGCAAGAGGGTTTTCTCTGATAAAAATATTTTCTTTAGATTTAGGAAGATTCAAATCTGTTTTTATTTCTGTTACTTTCGACAAGAAACTTGTTTGTGTTTTCAATTTGGTTGGTTGTAACTGTCTTTTTTCTCATTTTGATGTTGTTAACCGTAACATTTTTTTCATGTTGTGTTATTGCCTGTTCCTCTAAGGTTAGACATAGTGGAGGGTTCTGAGTTAGTGCTTGCATTGCTGTGATCGGGGTTGATTTAGCTGCACCGGTTATAAGCCATAAAGCCTGATTTTGGCATACTTCTAGGCGATTTAGGTTCGAGTTATTTGCTGTGATTATTGTGACAGGAAACATTATTTTTATTAATGAGTCAAGTCAAGTCAACATAGCGGCGAATACTAGTGAGTGAATAGCTGCATAAGAAAATCTTATACATCGATATAGTAGGTACATTTAACAATAGAGAAGGCACTTTGTTATATTTTTTCTTATTTTATATAATTTAAAATGGTACATGTTAAGCGAGTTAATTAAATTATATCATTGAACTAAATTAATATTTATTTTACAGCAAAATTAAATTTAACAATTTTCGTGGAATTGATAAAGCGTTTGCAGTTCTTTATTAATCTGTTACCGAAATTGTTTATCTAGTTTCATAGTATTTTGTTACATTTTTGTAATATGTACATTTTGAAATTCTAAATAAGATTCAGATATGTCACAGTCACAGAATCAGGTCAGTCAGTCACACACCACATATTAGGCCATAACTTCGGTATTAATTGTGATTTAGGTTTCGTTTTTTATTTAAAATGCAATTTGAAATTTGCCCTGCAAACGGTATTTTGGAAAATTTAATTAGGAATCACATTTCAGAGAATGATGTAGATGAACATGTTAAGCTGCATGATGAGTTGACATTTATGTCAGTCAGTACACATACTTTGATAGATAATAAATAACATTATTTTTTTTTAGAAGTTGTAATTTTTGTACAATCTGAATCACACACTTTTCCTCTATCATATCACGTAGATAACACCCCAAGTTTCAACCAATTGTAATATTTATGCAAGCATTTTGCAGTTAAAGTGTATTGTAAAATGTCAGTCGGTCACATATGGAATCCATATATCATACTATATTTTATTTCATAGTATGATTAATTTATCTTTAATTAAATGAATTACTGTGTGTAAATAAGATATTAGATGTACTATTATGATGCTCACTAGAACTGTGACTCGGAGTCGGAGCTCCGAACATTAAATTCTCACTTCAGGGCTGCCATTTAGAATGTCATATCAAATCAGGTAACTTTGAATAATGATTGCGAAATTCAATAAATTAGTCAAAATAAATTTTCGATGACGGAAAAAGATTAGTATATTTAACTGAAATATTATTTTGAGAAGATAAGCTAAAATATTTCAACAATTCTCGTGAAGTCAAGTTAAATATGACAACGCACGACATTCAATGTTCTTCCTCGGAAAACAATGTTGCCAATATGATTTATGTGAGCTATTTATAGCTGTTTCTGTATATACATTTGAAAGGTTTCATGCCGTGGACGGTTTATAAGGTAAACAATGCCTATTTAAAGGTGACGGATCTAAATTACTATTTTGGGATCTTATATGTACAGAATATGCGTACTTAGTATTGCTTAGAGGTGAAGTCAGAGAATATCGATCACTTCATCAGTTAGTCGAATAATTGTAATATTGTTATAATTAAAAAATTATATTTGTGTACAATGGGCACGCCGTAGCGTAGTGATTAAGGCGCTGCGCTACAAGCCGGAAGGTCGAGGGTTCAAGTCCCGGTGAGGTCAGGATTTTTAAACTGACCCAAACCTACTGGCAGCACTATGGCCCTGGGGTCGATTCAGACTAACGGAAGTGAGTACCAAATGCTTGTTCTGGGGGTAAAGGCGGTCATCACGCAGGGCTGACAACCCGGATGGAATTAGTATTGATCGGAGTTACGCCAATGTACCATGTTGGAAATAACTTGGCACTATTTCGTACTGGAGTTATATGTTCAAACTTTAAGTAGTAGTAGGACTTTATTAGATAAAAAGTAAGATATTTACAATATTATTTACAAATATGGGTCGCACGGGCAGTAAGCCGTACGTACTGTTGACAGTCCGTTGCAATAAGGTAATAATTGGTAATAGTATAAAGAAAAAAAAACAATAACATTACAATTACATAAAGAAAACACAATAATCTTACAATTACATAATAATACAATAGCATTATACACTAATTAAGTTATGTATAATTATTAAGAATTAATGGTATTGCATTTTGATAACATATATTTATTCATGAATGAGTGTTGTTCTTATTTTCCGCGTTTTGAACAGAAATTTACCCAAGTTTATCCAATTTTCTGGGTTTACCAATAACTCGTAGCATGCCAATCTTTCCCGATTAGAATTTAGAAATCTTTCCGGTAATAACTGACGTCTCCAATATTCTAAATCATCACATTTTCCTAATATACTCGTATGTATCTCATCTTCAAAGTTCCCGCACATTGGACATATTCGCATATCGTGATCGTCGCTAATTTTTAGAAATGTCCTTGCCCCTCGCCTAAACCAAGCAAGCCCTGACCTCTCTTTAAATCCTAGGTTGAGTATGTACGATTCTTTTCCCCAAACGTGTTTTAGGTCTCTTTGTAAACACAGTGAGCGTTTTCCTGTACATTCGGCGAAAATAGACTTTAAGTAATTATTTAATGTTAATATTCATCCTGTTATTACAATCTGTAAAATTAATGCATTTAATTGATAAATACCTAACTTACCTGGCATAAACCAGCTTAGCTTCCTTACAAGAAATATATACGAAACGCAAAATGTCCACTACACTGAGAGATACTGCTCAACTAGCATTGATATTATACACAATACTTGAAACACTTCGCAGTAGATGCCAGCAACATGCAGAACGCAGTTCTAATATTAGTTTTCCGAATAAAATCGTGATCGGAATTACCTCCATGAACGGAAACCTCCACTTTACCTCTATGTAAAATGATGAGTGAACATTTTAGTTTTTAAATTGGTGAAAGTAGCTTGTGGTAAAGAGTTTGAGAACTGTAGTTGTTAAATTTCCACACTCATTTTAATAACATAAACATAGAAAATTAGTCACAGTATGAAATAAAAAATGAATGAAAATGGATTGGAACACTCTCAGAAGAGAATTAGACAATGTGCCAAAGAGACCTCTGCAATAGAACCCACAGGGATAGAAAATTACGTGGTGCAGCACAGTAATAATAGAATTTGACTAACAAAGGAAAAGGTGTAAGTCTAATGAAGCAAAAAAAAAATCTACATATTATGGTATTTAAAAAATCCAGGAATGGAGAAATCGTTTTTAATTTCATTTTATTTTAAAACGCTTGAACATTTTTGTTCATATCGGATCAGTAGTCTGGATATGCCGATCATTTTCTTTGCGGTGTTCATGTGTCTAGCGGCATGATGCAAAAATATACTGTACCTTTACATGGCTTATAAGTCCATACCCGAAGAGTGTGTAAAAGACACAGAATTAAGGTATGCTATGCCAATGCAAAGTTCTTCCATTGTAAATTTAATTTGTTTATATTAGAGATATGATCTACTTTAACAATATGAGGGATTTTATTTATTTATTTGGCCTATCTTATGTTATGGCAGCGAACTGTGGACCCTGCGCACGACAGACGAGAGGAGGATTACCGCCAGTGAAGTAAAGTTCTTGCGCCGAACAGCAGGCAATACTAACAAGGGGCACCTTTGATCTCGAACGACCTTATCCGCACGAAAACATGCTTAGAATAACAACCGATAATTAAATCAACAGCGGTGTATATCATTTCCATGCAAAACGTTTGATTTTATCTCAAATAGAGAAACGAAGTAACAAGATACCAATACCATAGGAGGAAAATTATACGTAATTCAACGACGTCAACCAAGAGTGAAAAAACCCTTTGCTAAAAGTACTTATAATAGAGCAAAACACACACATACAGCAATATCACACACATGATATAGTCGGTGAGGGCTAAAGTGTCTAGAATATTTTAGAAAGAGAAAGAGAGTACTCACCATCTTCTTTCTCACTCATACACACATCTCTTCACGGTGACAGCGGTAGGGCAGACACTCCCTGCAGTGAACATAGATCAGTGGTGGCATTCCCTTCTTCTAAAGATTCTTCCTGGCAAGTTTCTATGTCTTCATTTTCAGTTTCATCGTCGTCAAGCACAATACTCAATACAATATTTAAAGTTACAGCTAAACTTTCTAACTCAGATACCAATTTGTTAAATTTTTAATTTTACACTAATATAATATCTAACTCACTCTTACAAACTACAAACGAACTCTGTAACAGTCGCCACTGACAAAAATCACGTGAACAAAAGTGACTGGGCGAAAGTGGGGGTGGAGTTTTACTAGCATTCCTAAGTAATTTAGAAGGGTAGCCCATTATAGTACACGTCACTCAGACGTCTAGCGAAGGGTGGAAGAACAGTTATCTAGGCAAGGATAGCAGAAATCACGTCAACTTAAAACTTTTACACTATAGTGCTTATATTAGTACTTAAGATGCAGATGAGGGATATCGATGAAGTGGTTCAAACAAAGTGGAAGAGAACAAAGTGCACAGCTCACTAAAGCCACGTCATCGCATTCCAAATCACTTTCGCATTCACGCAGTCCAATATCATAAGCCACACTAACTACATTTCCGAATGATGATGCTGGTATGTCAATGCCATACATAACCTGGCTTTCGCCAAGCATATTACAACATAGGCTTATACGTAGGTGCAGCAAATTGATTGTAAACCACAGAGTGAAGTTTCATGATGAAATAACGATCTTGTATCTTCACTTGTGGATTGGTACATTGTACTCTTACAAAATCGGGGGCACGCCGTAGCGTAGTGGTTAAGGCACTGCGCTACAAGGCGGAAGGTCGAGGGTTCAAGTCCCGGTGGGGTCAGGATTTTTAAACTAACCCAAACCTTCTGGCGGCACTATGGCCCTGGGACCGACTCAGCCTCTAACGTAAATGAGTACCAGACGCTTGTTCTGGGGGTAAAGGCGGCCGTTACGCAGGGCTGACAACCCGACTGACATCAAGTGCCGATTGTCTAGAAAAGTGGGAGCCTTAACCTCCCACTACCCCAAGGGCCTCCCGAGGCCTGTAGTCGGAATAATTTACTTTACTTTACTCTTACAAAATCAGTAATCCTTCTGATATAGAGCTTATATTGCCGAAAGAAGTAAATATTAAGGGGTTGGCAATATTTTGTTTTCGGTGGCAATATCTTCAGCATCTTTGTTTGGAAAACTTGCATCTAGAAGGGTACAATCTATATGACCTGGCCAGGAATCACACAACAATAGGCTTTTTTCACTTGTTACGTGTTCGCCAAGGACTGAAGTTAGAACATGTTTCATGCGTTCTTTACACAATTTTCCACTTTTGCTTGTCTCCACATGAATGTTTCGTGGACAAGTTGTTTCAAGTTTCTTAGAAATATTTGGGCCGAAAGTGCCTTGCGTCTCTTGAAAACAGATGTACAACTTGTTTCCTAGTCTGCCTGTCATTGATAAAGCCACATCAGTTTTATAGTAGGGTAGGCCGAAAAAAACTATTTTTTTTTATTTCGAAGTTGCATTAGCGCGGAAAAGTTGCGAATTATATATAGACAAAAAAATATATAAATATAAAAATCGGTTGACATCTTCCGGTCGCGCAAAGTCTCTAAAGTTTGACAAAATATGAAAAAAAACTTCATTTTTGCGATTATTTATTAAATCTTTTAATTAGATGTTTTCGTAATGTAATAGTTTGTAACATCTTCAAACAGAGCCTAAAAACATTATGTTTCAATTTGGTTTAGATCAGTTGATATCTTCCGGTCGGCGCATAAGCCCCAAAATTTGCCAAAATAATGAAAAAGTTACATTATTACACATTTTTGGTATATGATAAATAACTTCCAGTGTATTGATCCCACAAATAGACATACCCTAAATGTGCTTAGCAAAGATTAGCAATACCTAGTTGAAATTTAAAAGGCAATACAATCAGGAACATGTAAAGAAAATTTGGCTGTACGAGATCCTGGGCACTTATATTCGAGGTGGTTGACAAAAACAAATAAAACTCTCAGATTGTACATAAGTGAAGAAAGCCCTCACCTGAACTTCTAGAACTAGTTTTGTTTATATTGAAATCATACATGCCAATGTAGTTTACTATCAAAACAAGTAAACACTTTACAGATCGCCCGAAACTTGTTTACCAAGTAATACAATCTACCAGGTATTTGCCAAAACTTTTGCTTGATGTTGTCGACTCCGTGATCGAAAGGAATGCTTTTTCTCGCCCACCCAGAACACTTACTGTTAGCCATGACTCAAGATGACAAGAAACACATAAGAAAGCTCGGACTTCGAAGAATTGACTATTCCTGTTGCGCTGGAGATGAACGTCGTGTATTGCCTGAACAGCCATCTTCATGTTCAGGTTTCTCCTGTCCTCCAAAATCAATATATCTATCCAGCGTAACGTCATGTATTTCTGTCTCATCCCCATTATATTTCTGAATTATTATGTCATAAAATATATCCGCGAACTCCATATCATCGGCCCCAATGCCGTTTCCATATCCAGCACGTCACAACTTTGTCCCTAATATTTGGAGCACATTGGTAGGAATGATATCACTGAATTGAACACAGTTTACACAGTAATCCGCTTGCGAGCACTCCAAGAGCTAAGCATTCACGCAACTGGAGCACTGGCTAGTGCAGTTAAAGTACGCCACCGTCTAATGGCGCTAGCAGACAAGTATGGCGTTTTTATGCTGTGGTTTATCTACGACGCAACGCGCCAGCGCAAAAATTGCTCCCCATGTATTTAAATGGAGGTGGTTTATCTACAACGCAAATTGCTGGCGCAAAAAAATTTGCACTGACATGTCGCGTCGTGTTTTGGAATCTCTTGAATCCAGGACGCAATTTGCCAGCGCAAACAAAGAATATACAAAATATTACTCGTACTCATTGGTGTAATTGCTAAAAACAAACTAAGATTTTACAACAAAATGTCGCAAATACAGTACTTGTTTTATAACTTTCCAATTTTAACGACGAAAGTTAGATAGTTTTGTTGCAAATCATCGAGTTCTATACATGTTTTATACAATATGAGCATGAAGGAGTACAGAGATGTACAGAAAAAAATTATTGTGGCTTCAACTTAATCAAGAGATAAATAAAAGCTGTAAATATTGTATCTCGGGGATATTATGGATGTGCATAAATTTCGTCTTCTATTAAATTCAAAACCTGATAAAACTGCTCAGACGAAAATCTGAAGAATTCTAAAATTTGGTATATTCATCAACGATATGTTTATTTAAGAACTAAAGAATAATTTATTCTATAATTTTCCATACAACATTCATATGATGCTGTTGCTCTAGGAACTTTTTCTGTCTTTATTAATATTTCGAACTATTTTAATCGTTTTGCAACGACTCGTGAAACTTTTTTTTATGAAGAATTTTAATATGTTTATCTATGTAGACAAATTATGACTTTTCCTCTCAATTTATTTTCAAAGTTCTTTATTAGAATTGAAGTGGCATACGTGAACGCTCATAATGTTAAATCTACCAGATGGCAGGACATATGTGTGAATGACCAACATTTGCATTTAATTCCAAATCATACTTTAAGAAATAAATGTTCAATCACTTCATTTTGTTAGATTCCGATGGGTCAGTTTAGTGTACATCAGATTAGTTTATAGTTTACTAAATAGTATGTATGTAATTTATTTTATTAGGTTATGCAGGGACAGGTTTGTATACATTAGATTTGTAAACACATTTGGAAATTTATTATTAACGTTGGTCATTTTGATTTTCCATATATGTGGTGCCATCTGGCGACAATTACATAAACATATGCGCTGTAGCGTATACGCTTCATGCGAAACCAGCCTCACGCCGAGCGAAACGCGAATTCGCGTTACGTCGGGCGCGACACGCTGTATAATAAACCGTAGCATTACATGGAAATGACAGAGACCACTGGTTTTATGATGAATAATCGCTTGTTAATCTAAGTATGTTTTCGAGCGGATCCGATCGTTCGAGGTCAAAGGTGTCCCTTGTAAGTGGGATATGAAAAGGAATTCCGATATCCTTCAGGAACTCGACATAGACCCGGTCCTTGACCATCTATCCACAATTATCAAGAGAATTGGAAACAACATGTTAATATAATGCCCAGACGAAGAATCCCCAAGGCAATCCTAAACTATATACCACATGGGAAGAGGTCATTGGGACAACCCATGAAGAGGTGGAAGTAGATCGTAACAGTCCTTCGAGGACTATGACCTGTCAGGATGATGATGATTTAGCCTAGTGGCGTTCAAGCCATGTGGGTTTCTTTACCACTCAACCAGAGACAATTTGCGTTAACGGTACACTAAACACAACAATCAGAATAATTATAACATTAAATACTGAATGAAAATTGATAAAACCGACAATAATAAGAGCAGGCTAATAGTTACAATAATATTAATGACAATTAAAATTAAAATAAACAATACGGGATAATAATAAAGAAGACAATTCCTATCTGACAAAAACAAGAAAAAATTATACAAGCAGAAGTAAAGAAAAAGTAACGTATTTATCGGTTACTAAACTAAAACTAAACTCCATGGCGCGACAGGCCTAGATGGCCCTTGGCCTACCATCCGGCTGCTGGACTCACATCTACATATGTTCATCACAGAGGTAAACGATCATCCAGACAATGTAGGGGTGACATGTGGTCAGCATGTCGGGTCCCCGAACCGCTATAGCTAATTTTTCTCAACCTGGAGCAGCTACTTATTGTAGCTACCCAAATGCCTCACGATGCTGGGTGGGCACCGGTCCCATACTGGCCTAAATATCATGAGAAGATCTATTCCTCCATGGAGACTTGAACCAGCGCAAGTCCCGTAGCTCTGCGCCAAGGCATCCTACCTTAACCACTCGCCTGCGGCGCGGGACATCTATCGATTAGAGTCTATATATATTTTTTGTTTAAAATTATAAATAGTAATTCTATGTAATAAAAATAAAGGGGAAAAATATTTTTAAAAAGAATATTATTAGTGAGATATGTTAGTTATTTGTTAATAAAATTGTTCAATTTTTTTAATGAAGTTAAAAGTTTTACAGTGCCTGACTTAGGAAGGAAGAGAATTCCATGGTTTGGCCAGCGAAACTGTAAAGGATAGTGAGGAATATGTAGTGTGATCATAGTGTGCTGATGGAAACGGGTGCCTAAATTAGCAATATTAAAAAAAAGCACGAACAAATAATTTATTTTTCGATGTCTAATCTCTAGATTATTACCAGGGCGAGGAGGAGAAACGAAACATTTTGAAACATCATTGCAGTAAAAAAAAAACACTTGTTGCATCATTAAATAAAAAAGAAGAAATACACGAACATGTACTACTTGAGTCGGAGTTCTTTGAATATATGTGTAAAATGATTTTACGTTTCACAATGCAAACCTTAGAGAATTTAGAAACTTGATTAGAAAATACAATAAGCGGGATCCGCCCAGAGCAATAAACTTTACGAAAATACTATGTAAATGATATAATAGTGTTATCTCGCAAATCCGTCAACCTGTGGATGAAAATAAAATTTGGATTTTCTTAGATGAATACCAAACTTTTGTCAGAGATTTGTTGGAAATGTAGTTGTGGGAGCACTTTAGCTAGATAGAACTAATAAATCATTTCTATTGTCTTCTGGAGTTGTTGAAAAAGTTGACCAAAAAATATTGTCAAACATTTTCAAAATTAAACAAATCGTTACTTGTATTATATAGATCATTAGCTTCTTACATATCCCTGTTCGCTTTGTATAACATTCTCATTAAGCATTTCCATGCCAAAGAGATTAATATATGAATATAGATGTAACTTATTTTATAGGCTATTTTACATATTTTATAAATTCATGAGAAATGTTGCATCCATATATAAAATAGTAATGGGTATCAATTTTTAAGATAAAAAATTGGAACAAATATGTCCAGAGTAGAAATGTATGGAAATAACTCGTTTGGAACATAGAGGTTTGAAAGGTCAAAGCATTCTCCAATTGAAGAAGCGTCAATTCTTATACTTGTATGTTTTTATTATATAGTCTAATATCTGTAAATTAGAATATGAAAATTATTCTAAGTATAATTTTACCGCAACATTAATAAAACATTAGGGAATGAGAGATATGGATTAAAGAGGGCAACATTTGGACTAGTTTATAATATAGTTAGGCCTATTACATTATTTTTAAACATTAATCTATAAAGTATGTTTCCTTGTGCAATAATTTTAAGCCATGATTAGGTGAAAAGCCACTGCCCTTATTTTAGAATTACATAAAGAACGTAAAATCTCAGAGCAAAATTAAGCTAAATATTGATGCCTTGCGATACCTACAATAGGTCTACATCATACTTAATGATCTAAAAAAAACGCATCCTGTGTGGGTTATTAATTAGAGATCGCCCACGGGGTGCGAAGCTTGAAGTGAATTGTCAGACGGTATGTGGCACGTGTAGAGTGGTTATAATACGTTTGGTAAATTAATGGACTCAACCCACCACAAAATTTGAACCTTAATCACGTGACATTGCAATGGAACGAGAGGAGCTATCCGGTGCCTCAAAACTTTTACAACCGTAAAATATTACACGATGAAAGGGTTAATTGCGTTATATTTTGTTGCAATATTAAGTTAATAACACCATTTAACAAAATATTTCATTTTTTTTTTCATTAGACTACCTTTCTGTAATGTATGCATAATAAGGCGTAATATAATAACTACTGTACAGTAGCTTAATCGAAATCCAAGAATGGAGTATATACGAGTATGCATTTCTCTTTATTATATCTGCTCGTGTAACGACTAGCTTTATTTCTTTATT
Source organism: Diploptera punctata (assembly GCA_030220185.1). Lineage (NCBI taxonomy): Eukaryota > Metazoa > Arthropoda > Insecta > Blattodea > Blaberidae > Diploptera > Diploptera punctata. Next base: position 28,650 of record JASPKZ010000052.1, read on the forward strand.
GTATTCTTTATTATTTCGAAAGGACTTTACTAATTACTAGGTAGCGTGCCGAGGAAATTATAGGAAGTGTGAACAGGACTTCTAGAAGAATTTACACACTTTTTTTACGACATAAAAAGAAGCCATTGAGACGGTGTATCAAACACTTTAATATATATATAGCCTATAAGAGAACATATTATAGGTTACATTTGAAAATTACTTAAGATAGAACTTGGAAGCACCATTTAATAATAGATTAATATTTGATTAAGAGTGATTAAAATTTAATTGTGGACATTCCCGAGAGAAATTAAAAACTATATTACAAACTTCTACTTACATATTTAAGAAATGGGCCCAGCAGGGCGCTGAAATATCGCCGGGGCGCTGCCCCGGGACCTCGCTCGTCCGTTGGTGCCGCAGAGACTCTCCAGACTGACCTCTCTCTTTGACTCCCCCAGTTTATATCTTTCTAGTTTTTTGTTATTATCTAAAATATTTTCCCATCTCCCTCTACCCTCTAGTAAACGTTGGTTATTTTAAAAAATCCGTCTCATAAAAGTACCTGAGAAATGTTCTTTCGCAACCCCTCACCCTACAGTGTATTTTTTCATTAGTGTTGATCTTATCTTAACATAACTTTTCTTTCAAGGGTTTGTTTTAAAATACCTCTTGTCTCCCAAAAACACCCCTCGTCTCGCGCTATAACAGCTCGTTTCAATAACATTTTTCTGCTGTTTTTGTTTGTTTTGTAACGAAATGTACGCTATGCATAATTTTCCAGAGACCACTGACTAAGTTTAAGTTGCTCAATATTTTTCTCCAAGGCGTCAATAATATCTTTTAAACTGGGAATAAAGTCTTCCTTGTACACATTTAATACTCGTCGTAGTAATGTTTAGCTATTAGAATTATTATAATTGTCCTTTTGTTTTCGCGAGGATTTCCCAACACTCCAGTTGTTCATTCCTTACCTAATACCTTTCCTACCATACTGCTACACAATTCAGTGGCTTTTATTGTTCTTTACCAAACACTGTTAACGGAAATTAATGGGATACCACATTTAGCGTCTTCACAATCATTTTCAAAATACTATTCTTCTTCTAGTAGGCGACTACAACTTCAGTGAAGTTTTGGACTTCTCAAATATCTTTCTCCATTCAGATCTATTCTGGATACAGACTGGCCAATTCTTAATTTTAATGTATATTATATATTTTATGATGCCATCTTGCCATCTGTTTTTTGGGCATCCAGCTGTTCTGATGCATAGTGGTTTCCATTTGTATATTCTTTTTACAAGTTTATCTTCTTGAATTCTACTTACAGTCAATTTCAAAATACTGATGGATAGGAAATACTACTTCTTTTATATTGACTTAGGCTTTCACGGCCGGAGTTACTATGATGATCTTGCAGAAGATTTCCGGGCTGTTGGCCGTGGTCTTGAGGCTTGTAGTTCCCCAACGTTTCGCCAGAGACTGCGTCCGGCATCCTCAGGCGAAACGTTGGGGAACTAAAAGCCTCAAAACCACGGCCGGAAATCTTCTGCAAGATCATCATACTACTTATTTTGTGTTCGCATGTTGGCCTAAAAGTTTACCCCTATCTCCAAATAATAAGAATTAAACAAAACAAAAACACTGAGATTAGCAGATCCATTCTGCCACACTTGAACTATATAACACCTTAAATAACTGAACACTTTGATTTTGTAATGAGAAAACAATATATACCAGCCAAGTATTCAAAAAACTGAGAGAAATCGAAGGACTTCAACGTCTAAAGAGGTTAAATAATTGTGTATCTCTCTCTATATCGGTACTTTGGGATTAGTGACAGTTCTCCACCCCTTTTCTCGAAGGGGAAACTACAAAATATTTGCGGGCGGAGTAAGTGGCATTGATAGAATCTGAGAACAGGGATGCGGAAGGGGTGCAAGTTCAAAAATATGGTGCGGGTAAAACAGCGAAAATATAGGCTAGTCTAAATTAGACATATTAATATTAAAAAAAAAAACTTACCTCAACTCTCCTAGTGCAAACCTATGCGTCAGTTGCTATTTACGTTTTTTTTTCATGATTTCCTCCACAACCAGCTTCTTGGTGATGTCCTTTTCTATAGCTATAACAGCTATGTCAATCAAGGATTCATGGGTCATTCTATTACGTACATTAGTTTTCAACTGGCGCAAAAAAAAAAGTACCCTCACAACCCACATATGATGCTGGTGTTACGACAGAAATCGTAGCAAGTTTGTGGATCTCGTGAAATACAAGTTTGTAATTATCAAGAAAGGCAACAAATTTGATGTCGTCTATACTGGCATTGTTCTCCTTTTCATAGCATTCTATAGTTCTGGGAATTAGCTTTATCTCGGCTCTGGGAGGCGATTTTTTTTTTTTTTCAAATTGTGACCTATAAATTCGCAAGTCTGCAAGAATATCTTTTGTGTTCTCAATCAAATCATAAACGCGGCAATACCACAGTCTTTAGCTTACTTTGTAAAATATTAGACATGATTTTTATTTCTTTTAGAATAACAATTAAGTACATACGTACCAAAAATAGAATGTCTAAAAAATTGACTAATCCTTGTGCTTCCTGTGATCTAGTTCCTCCTTCAACTGCAATTCTCTGAAGAGTAACTACAGTAGCTGAAATAAATTTTTCTTACACAGCTTCGAAGCTGCTGATTGACAAATCTGCCTTGTCCCACTTAAACATTTTAATTCGATCATATTTTCCCATTTCACTTTGAACAAAATTTAAAATGGAAGTACTCTGAGCCGAATATGGATATAATTATAAAGTTTTTGCAATAATTTGAAGAAGTTAAAAGCACTGTTAATATTTTTAGAAACGTCAACTACTAAGTCCATGGTTTCACAATGTGTATAAATGCTTTGTGGCACATCGATCCTAAACAGAGCCTGTACACCACTGACGGAACCTTTCACTGCATTAGCACCATCATTAAACTTTGTGCTGTATAGTTTTCTCTATTTATACCGCATTTACACAATGTTTCTCTGATATAAGAGAGAAGTATTGTTGCGTCTAATGAACTGGCAGGATTAAAGCCTAAAAACCGATAAATACTGTCCTCAGAATAAAAAAGATGGATAAAATGTTCGGCCTTACTGGTGTTCTTGGTTTAATCTTCAAAAATGAAAAATGTACTGGTTTATCCACCTCATTTTTTCAATTTATTCAATGTAGCATTTGAGATGTATATTATTTAATTTAGTATGCAATGGTATACATATTTACCATATTGAAGGCCCTCCTTCAGTCTTTTTTCTACGATGGGATTGTTCTTCGAAACTAATTGTAGCAATTCTGGAAATTGCCACGATTGTTACTGTCTTCAGACTCACATTGACCTCCTCTGAGCAATCCCTTGTAATCGTGAATATAATGATTTATATAATTTCCACAATATTCACCCGATTTTCTCTAACTTCTTTCTCGTATGCCTCGCTTGATGACGTAACGACTTATGTTCATGGGTCAGCCATGTTTTAAGCATCGGCATTCGTCCCAGTTAGCAAAATATTTCTTATGATTTATGATGTTCAACATTCTCATGTTTTTTTAATTCCCGAATCAGCTGAGAGGGTTTTTTTTCTCCTTCCCAATTGTGAAATCGTCTACTGTTATAAAAGGGCATCTCCCCCGCGGAAAAGAAACGGCAAGCTAAACAAAACGCTGCGTCTTGAATTGGAGGCTATTCTACACTCTAATTCAACCCAGGAAGTTACTACAGACCTTATGGGATATGCAGTGTCCCCCTGTCTCTACAGAGGGTAGATGTTGCCAAACTCACAATAACGGTATTTGTTTGTTTAGGAGGGGTGGAGCGGCAAGGTTAGCAGTACTTTTCCAAATTTATGTACTATACATTAAAATAAAACACGTTTTTCTTTTACGGCATGCAAACTAGTTTTATAGTAAATATGAGAGTCGACACTTTCACACAGGATAGTACAGATCCGCAAGAGCTGAGTGACAAGTGGTAACTTTATTTTTTCTTTAAGAGGGGGTGGCTTGGACGGCTACAACTTACAACTATGTACCTGCTGTGTTGTAATCTTCGGTTTTATATAAGGATTTCTCCCAAGAAAATACTGTTAAAATGGCAACCCATTCCCTATTCCAGACACACATTAATTTCCTGGGTTGAATCTGAGTGTAGTCAGGGACATGTTCAAAGCCATTTGGCCTGAAAACTACTTTTCTTTTGGCCGAACTCTCTTTTAGGATACTCACTTAATACCGGTTGTTGTCTTAGAAATATTAAGGGGGAATAGTTTTTTTTTTGTACTTTTTCTCTAATCGATGGATTATCACAAAACACATCATAATCTTCCAATTCTATTGTTTCCCAACATTATTACACTTTTTGCCTATTAAAATTTAAATGTTAATTAGGCTTCGGATTTTTAGGTGCACACTTTTTTATAGGATGAAGTAGAGCCCTCCGAAAGAAACCAATGAGTGAGATGTTTCCTAAATTTGAGAATGGAGGCAATTTTATATCATTTGTTCCCCCTTTTTGTAGATTTAGCCCCATTCTGTACATATACCCTTTTTCTGAACTTTTTTTTTAATATTCTTATATAGTGAATTCTGCCATTTAATATCTTTATATATAAAAACAGGTGTATATGAGTTTGTCTGTCCTATATGGACTCAAAACTACTTGACCGATTTGAATGGGGGTTTTCACCAACATTTAGATATTTTTTCTGGGACAATGAACGTATATAACTAATTACCGTACGTAATATATGGCCGGAGCTAAAAAGAAAAGTATATGGTGCACTAAAAATAGCTTTTTGGACGCTTAAATGGCTTACGCTGCCTAAACCATAACAAATTCACCAAATTAATATACACAGAACCTCATCATCATCATAGTAGGCCCTACATTCACGAATTTAGGTCATTTTTGACCTGTTTCGGCCTCGAGAGAAACACCATCCAGAAGTCTTCTGAGTGTACGTACTGGTCTTCTTCTTCCTGCAGGTTGATATCTTAACATTTGTTTGGGTATCCTGTGATCTTCCATTCGATGAACATGTTGCACTTATAATCAGAAATTTTGTTTTCTAAAAGTTCCATGTGTAATTCTTTTAAGATATCTTCATTTTTTTGTGATCTAGTAGTGTGTATCCTGCAGTCCTCCGAAGGTATCTCATTTCAGCAGAACTAAGCCTCTGTATATCCTTTTAATTCAACGTCCATACTTCGCTTCCATACAAGAGTTGGAAGAGCCAGTGTTTTATACACTTTTAGTCTTGAATGTTTTGGACTAACTGTGGCTTGAAGATAGAATGTATTAACCCTACAAATTCTTTAAAATTTTGATATTTTTGCATTAACATCCTTTTCTTCTTCACATGAGATAATGCGTTCTAGATATGCGAAATTATTCACCTGCTCCAAAATTTTATTGTCAAGTACAATTTTACATCTGACAGGATCTACACCTTGATATGCCATAATTTTCGTTTTCTCTGTAGATATCTTCAATCCATATTCTTCTGTAATTTTGTTAAGTTCATACAGACCTTTCTGCAGATTATCTTCTGAATTTGCAATTATTATTTGGTCATCTGCAAACAATAGGGTGTTAAATTTTGTATTTTCTGATATTCTTATTCCAAATTTATATTTCTTGTTCATTGATATAAATCGCAAAGAGTATTGGGGATAGGGGGCAGCCTTATCTCACACCACGATTTAAATTCCTTGTTCAGAAAATCTGTTATTTAATTTAATCTGTATGGTGTTGTCTTTGTAGATTTTTGTATGTTCTGCAGAAGTAAATTTGGTATATTTCTGTCTTCCAATATATTGAAGAGTTTTGATCTCTTGACTGTGTCGAATGCTTTTTTCAAAATCTATGAAAGCAAAATGTCTTTCTAAGTTGAATTCTCTTATTTTTTTCAAGCAATAGTTTAACAGAAAATGCTGAATCAATACAAGATCGTCCTTTCCTAAATCCATTTTGACATTCCATAAGGAATTTTTCAATTTTCCATTTAAAATGTTTGCATACATTTTGTAGCATGTGTTTAACAAATCGATTCCCTTATAGTTGTCCATTTTTCTCTTGTCTCATTTCTTCAACAGGGGTATAACAATGCTTGTCTTCCATTCTTTTGGTGTAGGCCTATCTGCATTTTTGAATACATTATTAAAGAAGGACAACAGTCTTTCATGGAACTGTTTGCCTGGGTTGTAAGGGGTAGTGACGTGATATCTCTCCTACCCAATTCTCATTCTCACCTTTTCGTGGTACAACCCGTTTTCAAAACGAGGCTCTGAGGACCGAGTCACAGCGGTATAACCGTTCCATCGGGTACTGAGTAAATGCGGTATCCTAATGTCTGTCCATAGACTAAAAGGTAGCAGCCCTACCACTGGACTACTTAGCGTCGGGCCAGTAACCCGTCCTATGGAACTTCAACTTCACTTGCAAGTCTCAACACGAAGAAATTGAAATATGACGACCCACATCAAAGAAATAGGGTTAAAAGAAAACGACACAATGATATTGTAAGATATGCAACCTGGAATGTCCGAAGCATCCATGAAAAAGAAGAGGAACTAGAAAGTATACACAGAACCTAATATCTCAAAAAACTACTAGTCGATAGCAAATGTTTATCTTTTACGGAAAACTCACAATAACACTTTTTCTCTTTCCGCTCATTGATGCCAAGAAGATCGGGATAAAATAGATTCCCGGGCAACGCCAAGTAATCAGCACAGGATATACAAAAATAATTATGATAGAAATTTATAATTATTTTCCTTTTTATTCATTCAATTAAACATAAAAATATATTTAGGCGTAGCAGCGCACACCGGGTATTAGCTAGTACCGGTATAATATATATATTAAATCATTATTTAGGAATATTACATTAACTTGTCCACCGCTGTGATCTCGAGGTAGCGTGCTGCCTTGTCACGCAGCGGGCCCTGGTTCGATCCCCGGTCGTGGGCGTTTTCTTTCTGTGTGAGGTTTTTTATTCGGGTTTTTCCTCACCTTTAAAGACAAATTTCAGGGAGACTTTAAGGTGCCCAAACGCGGTCCCGCGCCCCGAAATCATAGGGCCATCATCAATCATGATCATCCTTATCATTATCATCATCATCCTCGACCCCGGTGTGGAAAGCAACGGGAAGCTACCACACCTACACAATTCCCTAGTAACAGCTTTTCAAGCATAGCATGAAAATGCTATGATTGCAGTGGAAGGAACTGCCTTCGGGCAGAATTCCTATTGATGGACATTAACTTCTCTGCAGCTTGCGATGAATATAGTAGCGACTCTGTCCTCTTTCATTGAACAACAGGACGGGAACAAAATATAAACATCGATTAAACTTACTCTATGATATACATGTAAGGCACACATCTAACAATGAGTTTTTTTAAAAACCGAACCAATATAGGTTAATTTACACATTCTAAAAAACTACCCCCCCCCCCAAAAAAAAAAAAAAAAAAAAAAAAAAAAAAAATACGTGGCAAGGTAGCTCCGTCTTAGAAGTTTGAACAGGATTGCGTCGAAAGAATGTTACGAATTGCAGTAGATGATAAACAAAATCAGATCTATCCTATCAACACATTTCTCTTCTACTGTCTAAAAATCAACATTAATTTATATACTTTGTCCTTTTTCTTTATATTTTTCCTTAGTTTTTAACCTCATCCACTGTAACATACTTATACATGCCGCAACTACTACTTATCGGGCTTTAAAGAGACACGATCTTTCGGGAGAGGATTTTGAACTCTAGATCAAACACATAGCCTACTGATTTTGACCACAAGGACATGCAGAGCTTCCCTGAATTGAGTGATCCGCTCAATCTAGGGCGTATCTCACAACGATATACATTAATATTTAACACACAGCCAGTTATTACTTAAACTAAAAAAAAAAAAAAATGTCTTAGATGATTATTATGGACCTCGATGATTGTTCGTTAATTAAAGTTTTCTGAAATTTGTTTTATAGGTGAGGAAAAACCCCCAAAACACATCCACAGTAAAGTTATCCCAGACTGGGAATCGAATCTCTTTTTCTTCTTCCCACTCGGGTTTTCCCATTACACTTATTTTTGCTTTATAAATAATTAGTTGCATATTTATTTTTGTTCACTTCTTAATTGTTTTGATATAGTAAAGATCAGTTTTTTTGTGCCCCTTTTTTGACTTATTTATATAGCTACATTTTTTTTTCTACTTGCAGTTATGTTTTTTTCAATGAAATTGCATCTAAAAATTCCAAGTTTATAATGACGTTACCACTAACACACTAGCAAAAGGACAATAAGGATTAAAAATTTGATTCTATACCTCACATAACCTAACTCACTCTCAAAAGCCCAATCTAAAAGCCTTCTACTACGTCCAATTTTAAATCTCTCACATTTAAAAATTCTTCATTTTTAGCATGTTTTCAATCGTTTGATAGAGTATCACATAATTGAAAAGAAAACTAAACTATTGAAACATTTTAGAATAATAAATAGAACTAACGAATATAGGAATATATACAACAAATTCAGAAGGACAAGGGCAGGACCCTACGAATTTTTGGTACTCACCACCGCGAACAAGATGTGGGGCTCGAAGTTCATTCCAACTCACTCTGAGTGGCAAGAGGAAAGTCGGTGACAATCGGAGTGTGAGGATGAAAGAAAATGCTTTCAAAACATGTCAAGTGAGAAGAGCATATTTTTCATGTGAGAGATGCACTATCTGTACCATTTAATTTTATACTAGATCATACCATCAAATCTTTAGAGGATGAAGAAGGCCTACAACTCAATGGTATTAATAAGCTGCTAGTTTATGCTGATTATGTAGTACTATTGGGCGATAGCAAAGAGATACTAAAGGCCCAACACACACACTATTGCGTAACACTAAGAAATGTAGACGGGAAGTAAATATCAATAAAACTAAGTATATGGCCACACATAGAAATAAATTATATAATGGAAATGGACAAATGAGTGAAATTTTGAGGAAGTGGCTAAATTCAAATACCTATGAACAATAAACACAAATAGGAATGAGATGCACAAAGAAATTAAACATAGGCTCAATTCTGGAAATGCGTGCTATTGTGCATTGCAGAGACTCCTTTCAAAAAAAAGTTAAACTGAAAATATATAAAACTATATTATATCTACCAGTTATATTATATGGATATGAAACATGTACTCTTACTTTGAGGAAAGAAAGGAGATTGCGAGTATTTGAGAATAAAGTTCTTAGGAAAATTTTTGGACCAAAGAGGTGAACGAACAGGTGAATGGAGAAGACTACGTAACAGTGAACTACATGGTCTTTATAGGAAGCCAGATATAATAAGAACAATTAAGTGTCGTAGACTGCAATGGGCAGGACATATGGCACGAAGGGGAACGAAAGACGTGCATGGAAGCTTCTTGTAGGAAAACCAGAGGGAAAATGCCCAGTTAGTAGACCAAGAATGATGTGAAAGAATTAGCTCTGGATAGGGATGTATGGAGAGCTTATGTCCATGCGGCCATGAACCTACGGGCTCGATAGTGCCAGTGAGTAAGAGGTATGAAATTTCCAATTCATTTTTATATGATAAAGGAATTGCATATATTTACTAATTCAGATCACAGGTTTGTTTAGACTGTTCCTAACCTAATTTGCGAGAGTAAAAAGTTCTATAACACTTTTAAAATCTCTATTCTCATGGCACCAAGATAGGATGAAATCATGCAAGGACAATCAGATAATTCCAATTAAAGTTAGTAGAATTTTAATTTATTATAAATTTAATGTCAATTCACATAATGAGTATAAGCAATATTTCAACTATTTAACATTAATAACACAAAAATACATGAACATTAAATATAAAGTCACATTAAATTTATCCATTAGTTCTTAAGATATGGTACAGCAAGCTTCATAAATACAAAATATTTTAGTTTTTTTTTTTTTCCTGATACAATATATTATCTAAAATGTGAACATACTTACTTGCAAATAGCAACTGAATTAATACATTGGTAAAATCATTAAAAAAATCAATACAACTGCTAATTGTTTCTGTAATCCTTGAGATTAAACCTCAGTTAAGCATTTCATAACTATACAGATTTGTATAGAGTTAAAGTTTCTCTTAGTACTCGGAAATTGTTGATTTGGAATATTACCTACTTTTTAATAATATAAAAACTTACCACAGAAACACTTTCACTTTTGTTTATAGTGATAGCAGCTGAACGAACTCCCATTTCCAAAATGTATGGCTATTTTAGCTACCAGTTTTATTCATTTAATCACAAATATAATTACAAAACACATACGTGTACTAAACACACTATGCAGTTCAATAAAATAAATTATTTGTATATATACATACATATATACTGTATTAATCATGGGAATCATAAACCAACTAACTCCACTTTTTTGTGACATTTCTGAGTTTTTGATAGAAATGTATTTGTAACATAACATTCTATTATGTACTGTGTATAGGATAAAACACCTGATTCCATTAAATTACTTACTTCATTTTACATTTTGAAATATAAAAAATATTATATATTTTATTTAATTCAGATGGAAGAAGAAATGTTCTAAATTTAGTGAGGAAGGAAGGACATACAAGGGTCTTTGGGATTTATTTTCAGTCACCCAAAATTGTTTGCATATCCGAGAAACAACAGAGCTATGAACGTTTTAGCCATTTGTCCTTTTTTTCAGTCTTCCCATTACTCTTCAACAGAGTTAGTCTTCCAGACATCTCTGTGCCACAACTTCTTGTTTATATACTGAGAATTAATTTATGACTGCCTACAGTCCTTAAACATCAGAGTCTATATTGTAGCTGCACTATAAAGACTGTAACGTGTTTTGTAAGCTATTATTATGTGTTGTGAACGTGACACAGCATTGAGAATGTCACAAATGAAGTGACGAAACCCAGGTTTGCGAGGAGTTATGAAATATGAGGTAAGTGAAAGAAAAAAATAAACAATATCCATGAACATCTGTTTACATATACTGCCAATCTGGTACATTCCAGTAGTTCTATTGAACAATTCAAACTTGAGGGATAATTTCGGGCTTATTTTAATTTTTCACACTAGTGTGAATATATATATACACAGTGAAACCTGTTCGATATGGAATTGACTTGGTCCTGGTATAATTTATGTTTTGAACAGTTTTCCGATTAATGTCCTTCTTCTTCCGTTTAATCTGAGAGATAAAAATAAAATCCATAATTTTAAGGAAAGACAAAGACATTCTGCACACTACTTGAAATGACTATTTAACTCATGCCCCAAATGGGAGTCAATGACCAATCACGTTTCAATGATTTCTGTTTTACAACCAATCAGAGTCGTGTTTCACCAAATATTTATCAGTGTTATAATTACCATATTAAAGAAAGCTCCTCCTTACAATATTGCGTTCCTTTGGCAATAAATAGTATGATCTGGTTGCAGTGATAAACAAAAGAAGCAGTAGAAGCGTACCTATCGTTTCTCATTTGTTTTCAAACATCGCCGTTTACATTAAATATAGGCCTATAAATATTTTAAAATAACTATTAGTTAAAATAATGATTTGTGAGTAAACAGCTTAATTTTATTCCTTAAATAGTCCTAACAAATGCCACTCTTGATTTCCAAATTCTCTAGATAAATTTGGAAATCACTCGTGGCATTACTTATGATAATCTATATAGTTTGTTTTGTACAACTCACCTTATACTGTAGGGCTTAACTGCTTTCAATTCTTGTAAAATTTTTAGGAAATTGAGTTTAATGGTACAAGTTTTGTAACACATGAGTTAAAACATCAACACTTATCTAAATTATCGCTCTACATGTTCACTAATTAAGAAGTAATTTACACTGGTATTCTTTATTCTATAAACATTGCGTCATTCCATTCCTGGTCTCCATAAATCTATCAGTTTCATTTTGGTTTGTGTTCAATTGAATGACACTTTTCTTTCCAACCGTCTTTCATTCTGGAGACACCGTTCATGGAGTTCATATAGATTTTTTATTGGCAGCTAAAATTTGAGGCCCCTTACATTCTGAAGAACATAATGAACACTGAGATTCCAGGAGTATCTCCTCCTTTCTTGCTCCCTTTCATTATCCTCACAGTCCTGCTGCTTATCACATAGAACAATTTATGTGGCAGAATTAGTTGTTTGGTACGAAGCCACATCACTGGCTTCAGTAATGCTTTTTTTTTTATTCAATCCCACCACATTGTCATTTCGACATTCTGGTATTCCTCTCCTGGCATAGTGTTATTTTAACCCACTTCTGAGGTTGGGGTGCCTGGAAGGCAGAGTTACGCTGCCCAATGATATATGATAGTAATGATCACCAGAAGCTTTAATCCAAAAGTTAGTGAATATGTTAATGATGGCTAGATGATGTTCGGGGACTGTTTGGGCTTTAAAGTTTCCTGACATGTCTTACAGGTGAGGAAAAACACCAAAAAAAACTATCACCCAGGAAACTTCTCCCAACCGGGGATCAGACCCAGGCCTGCTGTGTGACAAGCTCAGGACCACAGTGGTGGACTCTTCAGTTATGTATGGCTCACCATATATGTCGAAATTACACCTTGATCTATGAGCTGGGTGACACTGGTCGTGTTAGAAAGAACCAGACCAGCTTTATGACAACTGGATATGTGGATGCAAGTAGCATTGTCAAGAAATGGAGTACATGCTGATTCTCCCCTCTTCATTTTACATCTTAAGTAACCATCCCTCCATCTATGTTGTAGTCATTCAAGATATTTTTGATTTTTAAATTACTGGCAGTTCAATCCAGATGGCTGCCCTGCCAATCACTAGCAGTTTTTTTAAGTTTTCCTGCAAAATTATTACAAAGAAAACTGTCAGACGTTCCTTAGACATCTTACCACCCACACATTTTTCCATATATAGAGATAAGGATTTTTGTAAGTAGTGCTTAAAAAACAGGTCAGTTTCTTCTCTGTATACATCTTTCGGATGATACCTCAGTTCTTCCTGCCACTCAGAAGCAAGAGCACTGTTAACATCACTAGCTTCCAAAATGATTTTCTGTCCATTTCGGAAACTTTCCAGGCATCCATTGAAGCCTTGAATTCTGGCTATTTATTAGTTTTTTACAGCTCAATAGCTGGGCCTTGCAAAACAGATCCAGATATAAACATATACATTCAATGGGAAATTATGAACCATTCCCATAAAAAGTTGTTTATTTATTCATAACCCTTCATTTTTTTGCTTATTTTCATGCCATCATTATTGTCCTCAAACCACTCAATCATCATCTAACCTTATGTTTTAATTAACAAATAGTTAGATTTTATGTTTTAATATCTTAGATATGAGTTTTTTATGCATTTGAATTGGAGCATTATTTCTCATGCACATTGTATCTCCTATTTGTATAACTAGATCGGTTTTCTTATCAATGACAACACTACATTATTGCAATACATTCTTAAGAAAGTGTGTAGATGATCTTGTACTGTATATTGGCAAGGCAAAAACCAAGGAATCGCTCATCTATTGAAAGGGCAATAAATTTATAACCACCGGCCCAGTGCACGTCACCCTTGCTTGTTTATAGAGAGGAAATGTTTACCTCTATGATCCAAATTTGCAGCTCCTTCAAAAATAACAGATAATGTAATAATATAGTTGACTGTTTCAGAGTGACATTCTATAGTCAGTTGGAAAATAACATCCAAAATGAATTACAGTATTTCCATCTTGAACAGAGATGGACATTTTCTGTTTCTGTAAAAAAAAAAAAAAATCTGGCTTATTCAATGTCCAATTTGGGGGCAGGTTTCACTGTACATACATATAATTTCAATAAATATATTTTTTTATATTTAAATTAATGTTGGGAAGTAAACATTATGAGGTTATATCATTAATAGTGAGTGGAGAACATATTTTTAACGATTCACCTCATACAATTTCAAATTTCTTTGATAATGATGGTTTCAGACATCTGTCCCTCTTCAGTCATGACTTCCACTGATGAAATTCTCTGATTGTTGATTTCTCTATGGATGTCACCCTCTTGTGCTGCCATCATTGGTTGGTAACATAAATTTTGAAATTAAATTTTTATCCACCAGAATATCGAAGTTCATATATCAATATTTATTCTTTCTGAATGAATATCTTCTCCCAAACTGTCAATTCCAACTATTTATCTAATTGTTTCAAAAGTTTTGCCTCTTTATCAATTTTATGATGTTCTAGAAAACTATGTGCAGCAATTGCTGTTTTTTCAATTTCACAATTTTTAATATTTCTAAAATGTTCTTTAGTACGTGCTTCCAAATTCTTTTTTGTTTTTCCTGTAAATACTTTGCTACAATCATTACAATTTATTTGATAAATTCCAGATTTCTTACTGTCTAAGATGTTGATTTTTTTATTGGTACTTAGAAGTTTTTCCAGACTAAATTTATTTATTGGTGCTAAAGTAATGTTGTGTTTGTCAAACATTTTTTGAAATTTCCTATGTACTTCTGGACGGTAAGCAATTTTCTTGAATTTCTTCTTTTCTTTACTAACAGTTTGTAGGGTAGAGAATGTTAGTGTGTTACTGATGCAAATATTACCAAATCAAAAGTAATAGAAAAAAAGAAAAATCTGGATAATCAAAGATTTGAAAACAAATTGAGAGAGTTCATAGAGTGATTGAAATATAACAATTTTTTAACAGAACTCATTATCTGGGAAATACTTCTGAGTCATCAGAAAGTTGTGAATATACAATAGATTTGGATTTTAATCATGACAAAACTGCTTGGAAGTGAAACTAAATGGAATTAATCATTCTCATTTCTACCATACATCATTTCACTATATCTAAGCTTACTATTCAGTAAATGTACTCCTTTCTGACTCAAAGTGTGTGCGCTGTGACGAAAAGAAGGTAGTCTTGTGTGACAGTTACAAGTCTAAATTGTTATTTTTTTTATTACTGTACTCCTACCAATGTGAAAGCTGAGGCGATTCTTGTGTATCACTGGTGATGACATCATTCTAACACAGTTCACATTGCAAAGACAGATTACTGATAAAACATATTCCCATCTTTTTTTTTTGTGCCTATCTGAGACAAGTGTTATGAAGGAAGCAGCAAACTGTATTGCAGAACCATCATTTTTAGGATAATGCTTGGACTCACATGGCACAATCTGTAGCTGGTCTTTAGTGTTGCTGTGCTTGGTAATTTTTTTTCCATCCACCATATTCACTGCACTTAAGTTCCTGTGATTATGACTTGATCCCAGTTTGTGGCATTCAATTCCAGAATGTTCTCGAGATTTGACAGAAATATCAGCAGAAGAGATGCTACTATAGGGATACTACTTCCATTTCGCTGGTGATGAGTTGTTGAGGATGTTTGTGGCCACAATGAAGGACTGTTTTATTTAGGTATAACTTTTGTTTTACCAACAAATAAATAGTTGCCACTATTAAAGTTCCAAATCTATGTCTACATCTGATTGTTATATGCAATGAACTGCAGAAAACTGTAATGTTTACAAACTACTCTGATCTGAAGATTGAATGAATTTTGTTTTACTGAATATACCAATTTACAGCCCCAGTATAAATTTGCTCATCATAATTATCAGTGTAACATTATTAGGATTTGGTATTTTTACCATTAAATCAGAAAAATAACTTGTATAACAAATAAAAATGAATTATTGAATATTATTAAACATTTTTGACAATATGTTAAGATGGGAAAACTCTTACTTATCCATTTTAAATAAATATATTTAATGAATGAATGAATGAATTAATTGAGTTAGATTTAACAACTCACTTCATAATTGTAGATTTTCTTTAAAAACTACTTCTGATACATCTTCAATCTACAATTATGAGGCGAGTTGTTAAATCTAACTCAATTTATTAAATAAAAAAAACCCCATAGTGTCATCTCACTTCCTTTAAATGTTAATGAAATATATAATGAAGTTACACATGCAATATCAGTAACATTATTTAGATATTACACAACTCATACATAATATAAAACACAACATATATCTACAGCCTATATTTACAAGCATTTTAGAACATAAAAACTTGGGCTGGAAGGCTAAACAGACATGCTACAGTATGTTGCATGAGTTTAATGTTCAACAATTATATATAAAAAATAAACTTCTGGTTACATAAGTTCAATGATCCTTTTTTTTCTTTAAAGGAGCTATTATTCCTTGTCACAATATAACTTATTATTCATACCTTCTAATAACTGTATAGAAATACTTATTATACCAAATGAAAGAAATAATAATATCAAAACTTACAACAAAAAACCAAAGCATTCAATCGGTTAATGATCCAATTAAATGCAACATTTCTATAATAATAGTTATTTACATTATTTCAGTGACTATGTGCATTGTGATAACATAAGAATTATTATACTGCATATAATACAACTCAGTGCTTAAAGTGGGCTAGTATGGACCGGGTAAGCATTCAAAAACTAGAAAACAACCCAGCATGGCATACCATTTATAAATTGATTACAATTTGAATTGTCTTATTTCTTTCCTGATATCTGGTAACTGTAATTATAGGTCTTGGTTTAAGCTTCAAGAGTAAAAATTACAGTTTGTTTTAATAACAGATATTACTTTTACATCTGAACTAGCGTTTCATTTGTTCCATGAATAACAAGACAACAACCCTCCTTCTCTACTCCCTTGAATATATGTATTGTCCTTGTGTCTGTAACCTGGTAAATTGCTACTGCAATAATGTTGTTTAGATTAGAAATTGTATATTTTAAATTAAGAATTCAATAAAATTAAGATATCTGAATCGCACATTTAAAATTTAACTCAACAGAATGTCTCATTTACTATTTTATTTCATCCAATTTATTTAAAAACATATATACAACAATGACAAATGAAAATACATTTTGATTCATTCTCCAATGCATCCCCTCTCATTGTGACGTTGCTGTAAATGAGTTGCAGATAGTTTAGTAAAGGACACACAAATCCAACCACACAACATTTGACTATAGAAGAACTGCAGCAGTCATACAACAAACAATATAGGAAATCCATCACAATATTAAAGACCAGTCTAAAAATTCAACATGGAAAGAAGAAATAAAATCCGTCCCAGATTGGCCAAGAGAAGAAGCAACAGCAAAATTCCAAATGGCCACTGGTCTGGCCAAACACCTAAACCACATTGGCATCTCCAACAGTACCTTCTTCCCCTTATGTAACCTTGGACTCATCATGGACTTTCAAACATCTATCTATCTGCCCTGCTTTGTGGAGTAAAACCTCAATCAAAAATATTGGAACAAAATATAATTTTCTTTTTGTGGTTTTGTCAATGTAAAGCCAATGATATTTATATCAATACTCTGTATTATATGAACCTTTAAAGTCCATAAGATACCTACAGTCACTGTGAATGTATAGTCCTTGAAGGGAACAAGTGATGACTTAAGGAATTGGGTAATTTAGTAATCTTGTAACATAGTTCAGAGAACTTTGCAGCAACGTAATACATATCTGCTCACATGCAGGCTATAATCACTTCACTGATTTGATTACTATGGAATGCTTAATCACGAGGTTCTAAAATAATAAATACACCTGTTTCTTAAAACAGATTGCTTCTAATATAGTGTTTTCTTCCTTTCTGTTGTACAATAATAAATATACAGTTGTCTGATAGGAAGGAGTTCATTATATACTGTAAGAGATTGTACTAATTTTCAAACCTTTATAAATTGTTGAGCAAGCATCCAAACTAAAGCAAATAAAATAAATAAATAAATAAAATAATTATGTCTTCCATTTAACAAAAAGAAAATATACTGAACATTTTAGAAATATGTCTTCAATATGTTTAATTTTATTTTAATGATCTACCGTTCATACAGATGTTAAAAGGACTGTTCTGTAACCTTTTGACTGCTGAAATAAATCCTTAACCCATACTCACTTTCTTCTCTTATGTGAACTGTAAGCAATTCTTAAGAATATATCTTTTATTCTTTTCATAGCCAGTGCATTCAGCATTTTTCCATACACGATAATAATATACATGGCAGGTTTTTCACATTTTACAATTCTCACATTTTGAAGACAATAACAAAATAAACCTTCACTGAGACAGAATTTGGAAAATGAGAACTATAATTGACACCCACAAAAACTTTTACGCAAAGTATTCCAAACAGCAATTGGCTGTAATGAGGTAAAAATAAAATTCAAATAGATTGCAACATTCAAACGATAAATACTGAGAAAATATAAAATTTTCTATACTTGACATGAAACCTAACCTGTAATTATTGAAGACTATAATGGACAAATGGGATACATAGATAGCTACCCCATATTTCAAGGTACATTAAAATGGACAAACAAACTCTTATTTCATCTTTTTAACCTGAGAATTTTGAATAGCAGGATTCTTTTATCATTGTGTGGCAAAATATTCTCATTGACAGATTGGTCTTCTCTTTGTAAGAAATTTAGTAGAAGAATGAGGAAAGATGGAAAAAACCTCATTCCCTGATGAGAGGAAGACCAAATTCAATTGTACACAGTAATCACTCTCTAGACTTACAGCAAAATGTACTCTTGCCATGGAAGGGAAATAACTTGCATCATGTCAAAGCATGTGTTCAGTTTGGGTGTTCACCACTATAAGCCTATCAAGTACAAAGTATAGTTGTGTATAGTACCCATGTTTTCAAGAGTACCACACAAAAATAAATATTTAGACTAAAACATGAATTTCAAGCAATGATAGTGATATGAATGGGAAGTACAACACAATGAAATTATTAAAAAAAATGCATTTGTCTTCTTTTTATATGTTTTAAATACTATTATTAACTTAATTTAAAAATTGTGTATGGTTTAATATATAATTTAAAACACATTACTTCTTGTGTTATTGATTTTTGCTAGATTCTTAACCGTTAAAACATTAAGTTTTATAAAATGGTAACTAACTAACTCACTGGCACTATCGAACCTGTAGGTTCATGGCAGTGCAGAAAAACAATTAAATACCGTGTTATAATTTCTGTCCAATGGCATTTAAATCCGTATTTAAGAAGTTAAATAAATAATATGTGGATGCAATTTAAATGACACTTAGGCTACTTGAAATCTTTTAGCTTTATGAGAGGCATGTGTTTGAATAGTCTTTTTACTCTTTGTAACTGTAAGCCTATTGTAATACTTTTCCTTATAATGAAGCATGGTAGACAGTCAATAAAAACTTATTTTCCTCTTCTCAGTGATGTGAAAAAACAAAATACTGATTTGCTCAGGAAAACTTATTAACACTTGCAAGTTAGAATGATGCTGTCATCAGTACATTGAGTGGTAAGAAGAAGTAACACTTCAATCAATTTCACATTATTTTGGAAACAAGACCAGTTAGTGTGCATAAACAAAAATATGAACTGCTAATACTATTGGCGCTTTAACTTGTTTTACAAGAGTTACTAGATAAGTTTTGAAAAATGACAGTAAGATGATAGAATAAACTAATATACCACTTGAAAGTTCAACCTTCAAACATCAAAATCATAGCAGGTGTAGAGCAGATTTCTTTCAGTTGTCTCTGAGGAATTGCTGGTTGGGATCCACTGATCCGTAACAAGATTATTGATTTCTCTTAAAATTATTCCACCACTCTGTAATTACTACAGCAATTTTGCATTGTCATAAATGAGGAGGCTAGAATAACTGCAGGCAAGATGAGATATGACTAACTACACAAAACATGATCATTAAAGAAATCAAGATATTATAAAATTTGTAGATTTGACCCTTCCTTCTATAATTACAATGAAAATGAAATAACTGGAAGAACCATGTCATGAGAAAGAGCAATAAAGAATTCCAAAAGTTTTTACTAATAGAAGAGATCAAATGGATGTCTTGTAAAAAGATATGAAATAGCAGGCTTCAAGACTAATACAGTGGTTGTGAATGTTATAATTTCTCTCACGTGCAAATAATGTACTTTGTATAGTTAGTCATAATAAGGTATGATTACTAGTATGGTACAGAGATTGCTTTGTTGGTATATTGTGAGATAGGAATTCAGATAAAATTGAGGGAAACATTGGAATTTAAGATTTCTAGTGAAAAATCAAATGATACAAAAAATACTTTACTATATTTTTAGTAGAATGATAAAATGTAAATACTCGTAAAATGAACTAGGTTGGAAATAGAGGGCATCAGAAATAGAAATAAACACACAAGTACAAAGTATTTACTTTGTGAGGGCTTGCTTGCAGCTCATATGTTGTACTGGAAAATTGAGTTGCCCATATATAGTCTAACTGATCCATTATTGAGTTAAGATTTGCAGGATAAACCGTTCAACTAACAACTACGTAATTTAAAATTTATTTCTGTTACCATAAGTGAAGGATATTTGAGAAATTTAGTTTCCTTGTAATGCTGATCAACAACTCAGAACTACCTATTACACTAACTTTAAGGACAATTTTTGCTGCCACTTTTATAATCAAGATCTGATAAGATCTAATTAACTTGCTAAATATTATATCCTCAGTTTTGTTTAATGCTTAATACTAATCCCACAGCTAAGAATTTTCCAAGACTTTGCAAGTATTTGATTTATTTTAACAAAGATTCAATAAAGGTAATACATTTTAGAACCATGTCTCCAACTGTATACACAAAGAACTAAATTTTGGATGGCTGCTAATAAACTTGTATATGTGCATTTTCATTACTGTACATATTAGCACCTTTGTTAAAATCAACTAAGCATAATTTTAGTCTAAGTTGACAATCTGAAAACATTTAACTTAATAGGTGAAATATCAGAATTTGTTAATGTTTCTTATCAATAGATATGTTGCAAAGAAAAACAGTGAACACTGTTAATATATCTCTGGCCCTAATTCCATATTTGAATGGAATGTCCATGAAAGAGGCGTAGGGATGGAGTAACTAATCATAAATTCGTTACTCTGCTGGGAATGGAACTCACAGGTTTCAATGTATGTTGAGAATGTGTATATATACTTTTATATATATATATATGGTATGATAAGAAAAATAAATGCCTGGACGGGATTCAAACCCGGATCTCTGAGTCTGTATATATATATCCTAGATCAATATGGTAATACTCTTTCATACATGAAAGTACAGGGAAAGAACTAACTATTTTTGGTTGAAATAGAGTTTGAGATGTTATTATGTTCTCATTGAATGCTCTATCATCATTTACAAGTGTGAAACAATAAAATAAACAGTTTAGTAATGGGTTTATTGACCTCCAAAGTTTGGCTTAAAGGTAAGGCAGTATGTATGTAGTAGTGTAGTACTCAAATGTTCTGAAGCTCTTGATTTGTCATCATTCACTTGCGGGCTTCCCAATAACATTCAGCAATTTGGAATGGTGTTCAAACTATTTTCTGAAGATCTGGGCAGAGCGTCAAGTGATCCTTGTTATTATCGTATTTGTGTTCTTGCATATTATGCAATTATGGATTAAGAAGGTGGCCTTGACTGGAAAAGTTGAAGTGAAATTATTATCTGTATAAAATTCCATTTTTTATTGTGAAATGTTATTATCGTATTTGTGTTCTTGCATATTATGCAATTATGGATTAACAAGGTGGCCTTGACTGGAAAAGTTGAAGTGAAATTATTGCCTGTATAAAATTCCATTAATTTTTTTATTGTGAAATATTTTAATTCTCAAATTGTGTTTCATAAAGTAGTTAATAATATTCTAAAGCAATGTGTATAATATTTTCAAGGATTTGGTAACTAAGGTAAATAAACCCTTACTTATCCATATAATTTTTTTCTTTTTGAATATATTCCTGGTTAAATTTTAATGATATTACACAATTATGATGATGGTATGTTGAAATTAATTACGGTAATAACATTTTTATCTACAATAATTTGTCTTGATAACAAAGAAAAAAATACA
Organism: Diploptera punctata; assembly: GCA_030220185.1. NCBI lineage: Eukaryota > Metazoa > Arthropoda > Insecta > Blattodea > Blaberidae > Diploptera > Diploptera punctata. Next base: position 50,723 of record JASPKZ010000052.1, read on the forward strand.
AAATCTAAGTTTGGTCAGTCTGGATTTAAGCCTCAATACAAGCCTAAGACAAAAATAAAATTTTACAATACAATTTTGGAAAAGAAATCTCCAGATTTTGGATGTTTTAACACTGTAAGTAAACAGCTTTATACCTTTCGGTTGCAAGATTAAAGGATAGAGTGTGGCTCCTGTGGAATAGTTTGAAAGATAATAATAAAATCAAATAAAACAGTGAAATAAAAGCAATTACATTCAGCAAACCTTAGGAGTACCCATCTAGGGGACATGTGGATGGCGACCACAAGGTGCCCAAGCTGAGCAAAACCATTGCTTCCACTTACTTGTGTTTTGCTCCTTTTACCTTTTTCTTTTTTTATATGTCCCGTGCCATAGCCGAGCGGTTAAGGTAGGAAGCCTTGGCACAGGGCTACGGGACGTGCGCTGGTTCGAGTCTCCATGGGGGAAGAAATTTTCTCATGGTATTTCGGCCAGTATGGGACCGGTGCCACCCAGCATCGTGAGGCAATTGGGTAGCTACAATAAGTAGCGGCTCCAGGTTAAGGAACCAGCTATAACGGCTGGGGGACTCGACATACTAACCACATGTCACCCCTACACTGGCTGTTGATCATCTACCTCTGTGATTGACACATGTGGATGTGAAGGGCCAGCAGCCAGCTGGTAAAAGGGCAACCGCTGAAAAGTGGAAAGACCCTCAATCGGATCTTTTTTTTATATTTGAACTGATATTTCTTCCTTTACATGTACCAATTCCCTCTCAACAACTTTCCTATTCAGTCTCCCTTGACTGAACTCTTGTTTTCTTTGAACCCGATGGTATTAGAGTATTCGAGGCCTAAGGATCTCTTCATTTCTTTTCTCCTAAACATTTATAAAAAACTAGTGTAATGTAGTTCACCTCCGCTGGTAATACTAGCAGGTGCACTCTGGGTCATGCAAAATGAACTACAAAATATGTTCAATATGCTTCCCAAAGCAAAATATTCTGGAAGTATGTATGTTGTACACCTAAAACTATGTTTTGTAGGTTTCAAGGAAAAAAGTGACGTACCTGGTTTTTACCTTGTACTCTTCACATATAGACCTTATCAAAATGAATTACACTTGTTCCTGTATAGCCACTCAAAGCACTGTGTACATAAATCTGAAATATTCCTTTCTAGCTCTTTGTTTATAAATACTACCTCTAATGTTTGCATATCAGTGTAATCACTTATCAAGCAACATTAATCATAATAGGAAATAAATTAAAACAACCATTATCAAAAAGGAAAGTTTATAAAAATTATCATTAATTGAAATAAATTATACAAAATAAACATTTTTATTAACAAGTACTCTGAAAATTGTTATGTAGGTTTCGTAACAATAGAACAGATTATTCTATCTTATCATCATATTTAATTCATTTTACTCTGTACCTAGTAAAATATCCTTAGATATCAAAATTATAGAAAGTGTAAACCAATTTAATTATCTCTGCTTCAGATCATTTTTGAGAAAATTAGATTTTTTGACACAATTACAAACTAATAAATCTGTAGTAATATTAAATAATGTAATGAAGCCCACTTTGGTCAAAAAAAACATTCTCGCCCCACACACACACACACACATATGTGTTATATTGTAGATTTTTGCAGATATAATTATGATTAAGAAAGTTTAATAATTATCATTCCTTGATAATGGCATGTGGTATCATGCTGAAAAACGTCAGAATCAGTGGCCAGAAGCCGAATCCATGACGTGAAAAACCCAAGAAAACTTTCTTAATCATATATATACACACACACACAGGGTGATTCAAAAGGTTATACACAAATTTCAGGAGCTTATAGAAGGGTTGAAATACAACAACTTTCGATTAGTAACTTATGGTCTGGAAAGTAATCCTGGATAAGTACAAGCCTGGGAATGTCAGAATGGACAAGAAATTATTTTGTGCACACACACTAAACAATTCTAAATTTATTTATCAATTTGGTTTTACAACACTAGGTGTTCAAAATGCCTACCATTACATAGCATCATTATAGGAAGTTCTGGCATACTCTACCAAATACATCACATGCCTCATGAACCTCATCAGATGCTGCAAGTATTCAGGCGAGAAGTTCTTCCTGGTTGTGAACTGGTGTCTCGTACAGAGGCTCTTGATATGTCCAAAGAAGAAAAAATCAAGAGGCGCCAGATCAGGGGAACAGGGTGGCCATGCAATTGGACCTTCCCTTCCAATCCAATGCCCGGAATAAGTGTCATTGACTTGAAGAGTGAAGTGTGCTGGTGCTCTGTCTAGTTGCATCCAAATCTGATGACGCACAATAAACAGTACTTCTAACAGTTCTGGAAGAACTTCTTGGATGAAGACCTTGTACTTCACTCCATACAAGGTTGGTGGCTGGAGATAAGGTCCGATTATGTGATCACTTATAATACTGACCCATACATTCACTGAAAATGTATGTTGGTGGTGGTGTTGGAATACAGTGTCGGGATTGTGCCGCGCCCAAATATGGCTGATACGACAATTAAAGAACCCATCTCTGGTGAACTGTCCTTCATCTGTGAACAACACGTTGCTTAAAAAATTGGGCTCATTCTCACAACTGTCAAGAATCCATTCACAAAATTGAAGTCGTCGTTGGAAATCATCCACACTCAAACCCTGAACTTTATGTGGATGATATGGTGCAGGGCATGCCAAGCACTACTTTGCGAAATTACCACAGTATGAGCAATGGGACGCATGCTGATAGATGCACATTTTTCCACATGAGCAAGTACTTCCTCTTCCATGGCGACTGTTTGAATGGTACTTGACCGACCTACATGATGCAATCAACATAAGGAACCTGTCTCCCCGAGTCGGTGGTGAACATTTTTGAAATTTCGAGGCTGTGGTAGATATCTGTTGTGCGCTGTACAGATGTTCAAACTTTGCATGCATTACCATTCACTTTACCATATATGAAATGCATGTCTCGAAGTTCTAATGTGTATTCCATTTCACAAAGATCATAAATGCAGCTACCTTCAAAGTAATGCTGTAGTGGACCTTTACAATACACTGCATATACCATACAGAAATGAAAACAACCTACAGAGTGCATGAATAACTTTCAGATGTGAACAGAAGAGCACACAAGTGCTGTACTGCACTGAATCGTATGACAGCAGATGGAGCGTCTTCATAAATTCATACAGTAGTTTATCAAACCCAGTGCCTCTCTGAAAAGTAAGCTTATAGATCACATTGTAGTTCGTGACTTTCCAGGCTTGTACTGATCCAGGATTACTTCCAGACCATAAGTTGTTGTATTTGACCCCTCTATAAGCTCTTGAAATTTGTGTGCAACCTTTTGAATCACCCTGTATACAATATTGGGAGTGAGGCATGGACAGTGCAAAAAAAAAAAAAAATGAAAGTAGAAATAGCAGTGAGATGAGATTCAAGCGTCAAACAGCAGTAACCAGGTGGGATCACATACTTCTTGATGAATTGAATATGATTCCCCTAATAGATTACATCCATCAATATCAACAGAAATCCAGACCAGCATTTCTGAGGCAATTTTGAAGTACCAACCAAATGGTAACAGATAGTTGAGATGGCCAAGGAAGAGACAGTTGGAAAAAAAATGTTTGTAGACTGTAACACTTCAGTGTTACTTCCCACTGTAATTTTGATTGAAGTTCTTTCAGTACTACAATAGAAAACATTACTCATTTTTTAATTTTTACTTTAAATTCCTGCTAGGATAAACCTGTAACTCTAGAATTCAAACTGAATCATTGACAGCTACCTTTTCTGTTATTAGTTCTAGCAGATTAAGGGTCGAATCTATGAACGCATTAGACCGTAAAAGGCGTTCTCTGCTGAGAATGTTGTATCCTAATACGATTTTGCTTACACAGAAATCTATTCATGCAATAATAATTGTTGAAATTTGTAAGCTACCTGACGAGGTAACTTAAGATAGAAACTTATCGTGAGAATCCCGAAGGGAACCAATGTAGTTTGAAACCTTGCCGCGTACCTTGCTGCTTTATCCAAGATGTCGGACCTTGAAGACTTCGATCATGTTTTTGGTATATGAGGAAAAGAGGAATTTGATAGAGTCTACCAAAGAATTCAACTGCAAGAACAGGAGAATCGGCATAATATTGCACGATGCAGACGTCGTTGTATACGGTATTATTTGTGGGACGCAAGCGTAAATGCATTCCTCTATAGCAGACGAAAATAACAGAAGTGGTTTTTCTTAATCGCTGAGAATTCTGGTTAATTTCTTGCCAATATTACGAAAATGACGACTTTCATGCATGACCAGTTAGTGGGTAGCTAATTCGATCTTTGCACTTGCTCACGGTGAGTCAGCTCACCAGTGATCGGAAGTAATTTGAGTAGAGACTAATGTATTTGCATGGCGACCCTAAGTCTAACAAGAGAACTGTCAACCATTGCATGCCAAAACCTACCTAGAAATTTCTTCCAGATAAGTATTGTGATGTGCAAGGCCATTGTCCAAAAAAAATAATCTGTCGTTTTTAATTACAAAGCACTAAATCCCTTATTTAAACTATAGGGAAGTAATACGACTCTCGAGTTGGTAGACTGGATAACTCTCATTATCTGCCACCTGTGCCAAGTCTTGCTTCACATAACTCCATTCTTACCCAAGCAGAGTCCATCTGCTCCATATAGCAGGTTGCCATTGCGATTCAATTTCTGTACTTTGCAGTTCAATTTCTGTATTTTTGACAGTTCCTTGTTAGAAAAAATATTAATTGAAATTGTCCATTATTATTTTTACAGTGATGAAGATTAATGGAAATAAAGTGCTGCATAGAGAAAGAAGAAATATAAAAGAATTACTTCTAAACCTCCATATTCATTTAGTGTACATATTGTAGAAGTATCACTAATCTTACTCTTTCCCTCTGTAACTCACTTCCATGACTAGTAGCTAACTATAAACAGTTACAAGCAAGGATTTTAACTCAAATTGATTTTTACCTTTAAGTACAAATCATTTGTATAGAAATACAAATTAAAGGTCTGATCTGAACCAAACTTTGTAAACACTGTCTATAAGCCAAAAGAAGATATAGGGTAATTTTATATTTAAATTTAATAATCCATGAGTAGGTATGATTAGTATCATAGGAATGTGGATTCAATACCTGTAACATCCTTTTCAATTAACCTTGACTCTTTGGAGATGTTATGGCATGGATACATTATTTGTTATTTTTATTTGCTGGTCTTTGCAATGTTCACAATGGTTTAAAGCAAGAAGATCCACTATCTCCCTACTTTTCAATTTTGCTCTAGAACATGCCATCAAATTTTTAGAGTCTGAAGAAGGCCTACAAATTCAATGGAGTTAATAAGTTGTTAGTTTATGCTGAAGATGAAGTATTATTAAGCGATAGTAAGGAGATACTAAGGGCCAACATGTAAACTCTATTGAGTAACAATAAGAAATTTGGATTGGAAGTAAACATCAATGAAACTAAATATATATATGTTTGCACATAGAAATACATTATATAATGGAAATGACAAATGAGGGGAATTTTGAAGAAATGGTTGAATTCAAATACCCAGGAACAATAATTACAAAGCAAGCATGAGGTGCAGAAAGAAATTAAACATAGGCTCAATAATGAAAATGCATGCTATTATGCATTACAGGGACTTTTCATCCCAATTTCTCTCAAAAAACATTGAAATGAAAATATATAAAACTGTTATTCTCCCAGTTATATTATATGGATGCAAAACATAGACTTGTACTTTAAGGAAAGAGAAAAGACAATGAGTATTTGAGAATAAAGTTCTTGGAAAAAATGTTGGACCAAGGAAAGATGAACAGACAGGCAAATGAAGAAAACAACAGTAAGCTACATGGGAAACCAGATATAATAAGAACAGTTAAGTCTTGTAGATTGCGATGGGCAGGACATGTGGTATGAATGGGAAATGAAAGAGGAGCATTTAAATTCCTTGTAGGTAAACCAGAGAGAAAGCATCCAGTAGGCAGACCAAGAATGAAATGGGAGAATAACATTAACCATGAATTGAAGGAAGTAGATTATACAGGGGATGATTAGAAAACATTAGCTCATGATAGGATGTATGGAGAGCCTATGAACCTATGGGTTCGATAGTGTCAGTAAGTTAGTTGGTCTTTGTAATGTATTTTTTCCTTTAAAATGTATTTTTTTATATCAATCATCATCGTTTCCAGAAAACATTTAGAAAGTAGTCGAATAGTAATTATGCAGTTTCATGTTACGCTTTGTTAATTTCATTTACTAGCTCCCTGTGGCATATTTTCCCTTAAAACATAACATAAACTTTAGTTCATCATTTATTTCAAATAAAGTTTAGTAATCAAGGTGAAATGCAATGATGTAATTTTAGATTAAGTCAAGAATATATACAAAACACAATTTTTTTCTTTAAACCAAAGTACAGATCACATAGAATAATTATAAAACTAACATATTTGGAAGTGCCAACTTAGCTGCTTGTATAAATTTTGGTGCTTAGATTTTGCCTGTTTCCTATTCTATAAGTTTACTTTTTTATAATAACAATTTTTTTGTAACTATTTATTTTTCTTTCAACCATTTGGAACTTGATTCATGGGATGTATCTTTGATAGACTCTGAATTTTAGAATTTAAAATTCAAGGAACTAATTTGAATCTATGATCTTTGAGTCCATTGGAGGGAGAGAGAGAAACAAGCCAGAAAACAGAATAGAAATCGAGATTCTGAAAATATTTTTTTCATGGAAACTACTAAAATGTTGAGAATAACTCAGAAAGGTTAAAAACATAATTTGGGATGGTTAGAAGCATTAGAAACATTTTTTAGATGTTGCAGAAGTATTTCACATATAGTGCCAGGGAGAATGCTGAATGCATTGAGCATCTCTAGTGGCAAAGTGAAACCTATTGAATTGAAACTTTGTTTTGGAATACAGCTACAAGGGGTGATCCCTATGCTGTAGCCCTGACCCACTTAGGAATGTGGGGAAAAAATTATTTTTACCTCATTTTTCCACATAGTCCCCTAGGAGATTGACACACATCTCCCAGCGGTGCTCCAACATTTCTACAGCTTCCTGGAAGAAGGGTTGTCCAACCTCTGCAAACCACTGGTTTACAGACAGCATTACCTCATTATCGGATGAAAATTTCTTCCCCATGCAGGTGCTCCTTGAATTCTGGGAACAGTCTGTAGTCGCTGGGGGCCAGATCGGTGGATGGTCCAGCAATTCAAAACCTGCTGTTGAAATCACATCCATTGCAACTAAGGATTTGTGACTTGGGGCATTGTCTTGATGAAGAAGGACCTTTTGACTTAATTTGCCATGGTGTTTCTCTTTGATAGTATCTCACAATTTATGAATTAAGTCTGTCTAATAAAGGCCTATTATTGTGGCTCCTCTCTCCAAATAGTCTACTATAATAACACCTTGGGCATCCCAAAAGACAGAGAGCAGTACTTTGCCCTGCTGATGAGTGCACCTTGAATTTCTTCGGGGTCGTGAATCCTTATGTTTCCACTGCATACTTTGAATTTTGGTTTCAAGGGCATAATGGTGGACCCATGTCTCATCCAGTCACATACCCATAAATAAATAATTTTTTATCTGCTCTAAAATTAGTTAAATGTTGCTCACAAAGTACTGTTCTTTGTAGTTTCTGAGCCAGCGTCAACATTCGAGGCACCCATCTTGCAGTCAATTGTTTCATGCCCAATTCCTTTTCCAAAATATTGTGCACACTGTGATATGAGAAGCCTGTTTCCTCTATTATGTCTCTGATTGTGATTCGTCGATCTTGCAGTACTGTATCATGCACTTTGTTGATGTTTTCTGGAGCTGTGACAGTTCTTGAAGGGCCATCACCATGTTCATCTTCACAGGACGATCTTCCACATTTAAATGCACGAAACCATCCTTTTACAATGCTATAAGACACAGCAGATTGTCTCAAAGGTGCCGTCATATCTTTATGAATTTGAGAAAGAGACATCCCCTTCTTTTGAAGGTATTTAATAACAGCTTTTTGCTCAACTGTCTCCATTCTGTACTAACACTGCACCTTATGTTTTTCAAACACCTGTTATGATTCAACACAAACATCCACTTGGCATATTGCCAAGACACATGTCAAAGAAATCAATATTTTTTCAACTAGAAATAGGTCAAGGCTACAGCATAGGGATCAGTCTTCATATAAGCCTGTGTTTTTGGCATTTTTAAGTAGAGGAAAAAGAAAGTTCTTTAGAACTGAAAACATATGATGTCCACAGCTAATTTAAAAATCCTTAAGACTGCATAAATAACTGAAGGAGGTTCCTTTAAACTGGTTTCCATATCTAACTATAAGGAAGTTGCACATTAAATGGAGGTTTGACCACAAAGGAGAAAGACAAGTCTTAATTAAAACTTTATCAGATGGTGTTGAATGATATTGAAACTGATGTTTCATTCTTCAGAGAAAATATCCCTACTTTGTTAAATCAAAACCACGTAAGATAAAAATTAAATTTTGCTTTTTATAAGGATTATTTTATTTCAATATGATATAAAATATGTTGTATTAAAAAAAGATGCTAGATATGGTTACAATTTTATCAATATTTTGAATTACATAAGATTGAAGCATTATCCATAATATAAGAATCTCGAAAAGTATGTTTAGTCTTTTCAACAGGTTTTAGAAGAGAGTGTTTTTCTAAAAGCCAAGTACAGTAGAACCCTGGTATTTCATGGTACGTATTTTGGACCAGTCTCAAGAAAATTAAAATATTACATAAAACTAGAGTAAAATCCAATTTTTTTATATACTGTCTGCATGTACTTTTTCGCACTTCTGAATGTCTTACATATTGAAATTTCTTTCAGTTTTCATGTACAATACATGTAAAGCCCCACTTAGGGTTTTTGTTCATAATGCACAGAAATAACCCTGGCCTCAAACTGCTAATGTATTTCTATTACAGCATATAGAGTAAAGATGCCTATTTTCATGATATCCCTAATTCTGTGATAACATTTAAATTTATTGTCACAGAATTAAATGTTTTAAAAGTAGTTCCTGGGTTACTCCAGACATGGCATAAGCTTTCTTCTTCCCATTTCTTGCCTTGCCTGCCTTTTAAAAACCAATATAAAGCCTCAAAAGCCATCGTAATATTGAAAGTGTTTGAAGAAATAATTTTTCTTTCTCTTGTGACTGTCCTTGAAGAAATATCCTATATTTTGGGTGTTTATTTAATAGTTATATAACATTATTAAATTGTATTGTAATATAAACTTAACCAACTGATACATGAGTCTTACCATATAAAAGGATAATATTGATACAGCAGCATCTGCATTTACAATTTTTTCATTATTTTTCTTATGATATGACTATCTCTCATATTTAACTGTGTGAATTTAGACAGTAATTAGATTCATTACATAGAAATCAGTCACATTAAAATTACATAACTTACTCATAAAATGGCTATAATAATTAAGTTTATAGTGGCTTAAGTAAGCATTTGATTGAACCAATTTCCTGAAATCATTTCTTCATTGTTCGTTAAATTATTTAATTTTTCTGTATTTTCATTTTTTGTTATTTTTCTAAATTATTATTTCATGCTTATGCTTATAGAGGACAATATTTTTTGTTAAAAAGTAGGACTACTATATTAATTTTGTTTGCAGAAATGTTATCACCATTTGTATTATTATTTAATGTTAAGTTTATTTTTAGAGAAAAATATGCATAAATATTAAATGTCTTTTGATATCACATATGAAATTTTTGTATTTGCCCTCTTATAGGTTCTAATATTGACTATCAACTTCAATAAACAACAAATTTAGTTTCATTTTTATTTAAAAGCTTCTGTTTTAATATTGCAGATTTAAGAGCCATATCACATTTAATTAAATTTACAGTGGGAGGAAACACTATGAGGTATTTATATTAATAAATGATTTGGAGAAAATGTTTTAACATCTCACCTCACAAAGTTGCATGTCTTTACGATACCGGTTTCAAAAGTAGTATTACTTCCATCTTCAGTCAAATTCTACAAAAAATTGGAATTTGACTGAAGATGGAAGTAATACTATACTTTTGAAACCGGTATCGTAAAGACACACAACTTTGTGAGGTGAGATGTTAAAACATTTTCTCCAAATCATTTATTAATAATAAAGCCATATCACATATTTAAAAGTCCTTGTCTTGGAGAAAAGAATGAGGCATTTGGGGACAACTGTACTCATCAGTTTAGAGTGAATTCAATAAATAATCTTGTGAAAGGTTCATACTATGTTCCTGTAATCATATTTTGTCACCATTATCTAAAATGTTACATTTGCACAAAAAAGTAAAAAACTATCATGGAATAAGCAACCTTACCCTGCAGACTGACAAGTACTATTAGGTTTCGATGAGTGCACTTGCTGTTTCTTTGTTATCCTTCACTAACTGGGATCATGTGTCAATCAGTTGTACACAGCACACCTTCCTTTCAGAAAAATATTGTTACAGTAATTCCTACTCGGCGACAGTGGTCACTAAAATACACTTAAGTAAAAATACCGATCTATTTTAAAACAAAGGACTCTGGACAATTTCTTTAAAACATAACTTGTGTTTTTGAAACTTAAGAAATGTTAGCCCATGTCTAATACAGGTATGTCTTGTGCTTTAATATTGAGCCATGACTGAAGATGAACGAAAAATCATTTGAAACCAATGGTCTCAAAGAAATTTGAAATTGTATGAGGTGAGTTAATAAAAATATGTTCTCCACTCAATATTAATGATATAACCTCATAATGTTTACTTTCCAACATTAATTTAAATATAATGTATTGTACTGTTTAATCTTTATTGAGCTCATTAAATATTTATTCACGTTTACCCTTCATTTAGTAATATTTCTGCATAATCAAAGATTTTTGTAATTTAAGGAAGCCTCAGTCCCAATTAGCTCAAATTACTGTATTCAAATCAATTTAATATATGGTATCATCCACCAAATCACTAAAATATAATCAGATAACCATTGATAAATAAAAATATATTGTCATCCAGGAAGATTAAGAAGTTCCAATAAAGTGAAACATATTTAATATTCTGACATTTTCAAATGTGAAATATTACCCTGTGATACAATACTTGAATAACTCATGTGTTTTTGAGTTACCGGTATAAAAAATTCGAGGTGCAAAAAAAAAAAGAGAGAGAGAGAAAGTACACAGCAGGTATCGTACTCTAATTAAAAATGAGGTTCTTCAATTCAATTTTAGTAAAATAGGGGGTTCCTGGTGAGATCACTCTATTTTTAAACTGGCCTAAACCCTCTGGCGGCACCATGGCTATAAGTATGACTCAATCTCTAATGAAAATTGAGTACCAGATACTTCTTTTGCAGGTCACGGTGGCCATCAACACAGGGCTGACATTTCATGCCGACTGTCTAGAAAGGTGGAAGCTTTAACTTCCTACTAATTCAGGAACTCAAAGACCTGTAGTGGGATCCATTACTTAACCTTTTATTGTAATTTAAAGTTTACATGAAGATTTTTATTTTACTTACAAAACCGATTGTTTGGAAAGAAGTCTGTCAATCTCTTTTGTTTTCTGTTCTACAGCGCTCTTTTCTACAACTTTCCAAGCAGGTGTATGGTTCCAAAAACATCCTCATAAACCCTTTTCCACTTCGTAAATCACCCGTAATTTTTCACTCACACTTAAACTATTCAAAACTTGCTTCTTCTCCATCACGTGAACTTCACTGATGCTGCTGGTCGGTATCTGTACTTGATTACAGTAACCTATACTGAATTCTATAGAAAACGATGATTTCACACTTTTGTCAAGAATACAGAATTCCTAAGGATAGAAAACAATATGTTTAAACACAACTGCAGGAGTTGTTGACTCATTTCTCTTGCACACTGCACTTTAATGAAATAACTGTATTTCAATCCTTAATTCTGTATCGCCATTCTAAATTTGGATTAAAGAAATATGTTTCAAGTTTCGTGCTTAAAATATCCTTCAACATACTGGAATATTTGAGTAGTAAAACTTCCAAGTTACAGAAAAAAAAAAGTAAAATATAATACACTTTACATGTATTTTTTTATATTATGTGATACCACCGGTAAATTAAAATTAATTAAAATACATAGAAAATTCAATATTATCAGAGTTTCATAAATGGAAGTTTGGCTATAATTTTTTAATTAAGGTAATAAATAAAATGATACAGTTTTATATGACTTTCAAATATAGTTATTTTATTAAACAATTGTTACAGCTGTTTCTGTACACTGTATCTTCATCAGACGAATAGCACACAAGTAATGAGAAAATCACTCTAAATCAAATATGTAAACAGATGTAACAAAGCATTACAATATAAACAAAATCAGTCAAATAGTAAACACTATCAGACATATACAAAACAATATACATAAAATTACCCTAAATTTAACAGAGGCAAATCAGATTCAATTGGCACTATTACCATTTTTCAATTTATGTATTTCTATAGTTTCTTTACTACAAACATGTGGCAGCTCCATGGCACAAGAGGTTAGACGCTCGCCTCTCACCACTGGGGTCCTGAGATCCATGTGGGTTTTATGGTGGACAAAATGGAGTTGGGCAGGATTTTCTCGGAGTTCCTCCCATTTTCCCCTGCCACAAATTTCATTCCACCATTTCTCATACTCATCTCATCCATTTCATTTCATTCATCAATCCCTGTCATGGTGCATCAGGGATGGTTGACCGGCACCCTTGTAGTTCACAGATCTCTATAAATATAGACTTCATCTCATCTCATTCTTTGACCTGACTCTGAGTTGGACACGAGTTAAGGATATTTATTTTACTACAAATATGTAAATTTTAAACCTGAATTAAAACAATGATCAAATTTAATTATGTGGTTACCATAGTCAGAAGTATCTACATTTTTATTATATGTTCTTTTATGTGAGAAATAAATGGCATACCTGTTTGGCCTATATAAACCTTTCACACATGCCACACTCTAATCTATATACACCTGACAAGTGTTCCTTTTAATCTTAGTTTTATTATTTTTTTGTAAGGTTTAATTAATTTTAAACGCTACATTGATGTCTGACTTGTTTAAACGTTTGGATACATTTTAGAAAGTGGGCCCTTCTGTGTTATAAATTATTCATTTATATTTTTGTTAGGTAGAGGAAAAACTTTTTTAATAGCTTTTTATAACAATTTTTGAAAATTAAATTATCTATACTTATAGGGCTGTATTTGTTATTGATTGCTAATTGTTTAATATTATTCAAATCTATTATATTCCAGGGGGTGAAAGAAGTATATTCAAAAGCTTTTAAAGGCTGCTATTTTGTGGGTATATGGGTGGAGAAAAACTATGGATAGTGGTATCAGTATGAGAAGATACCAAATTCAAGTTTATTATTGTGTTTTACTGTTAAGTCTAAGAAATTAATATTATTTGTTTTTGATTCCATTGCAAAAATTAATACTTCTATGAATATTATTAATAAACTTTAAAAGGATTCTAATTGAATTTCAGTCCAATGAAGCCAGCAAAGATATAATCTGTATATCGATACCAAAACAATACAATTTTAGCTAATGAATGCTTGTGTATTGTTTGCTCTCTAAGCCATCAGTGAAAACCTCTGCTAAGAGAGGGGCTAATGGATCACCCATAATCAACCACCTTTAGCTATACACAATGTATTAAATTCAAAATAGTTTTGGTGTAGTAAATGTTTTAAGTGTTTGTGCTAATTATTCAACCATCAAATCATTCACTCTATTGATAAGTAACATTCTATGAATCATCTTTATGATGTCAAAAACTGGTACACTGTAGAACAGATATTTTACATCAAAAGAAACTAAAATAAGTTATTACGTAAATTAATATTTTTTATATTGTTAAATAATATGGTTGAGTTTTTTTTTACTGTAAGTAGAAGTAGACTTGGTATTAAATGAAATTAAATTTATCAACCCCCTCAGGGGTCCTCATCTAGGGGATATGTGGATGGCGACCACAAGGTGCCCAAGCTGTGCAAAACATTTCTTCCACTTACTTGTGTTTTGCACTCTTTTAACTTTACTATCTAACCTCTCTTGGTTAACTCTTGTTTTTTCGACCCCAACGCTATTAGGGCATCCGAGGGCTAGGGAGTCCTTCCTTTTTTCTATTTTGTCTTTCCTTTATTTTTTTTTCTTCTCCAGAAAAGCCTGACCAGAGGCTATAAGATGGCAGCCCCATCACTGGTCTTGCCTTCCTTTGGCTAGCAACCAATCGAAGGGACTATTATTATGCTTTCAAGTCTTATACGAGAATTTCCCATAAGGGAAAATTTTCTATAGGATCGTAACAGGCCTTGGCCTAATACTTGGAAGGAAGAAGAAGAAGAAATTTATCAACTTTTTGGACATTTTATACGAAAGAGAGCATATGAAAAATAATACAGGTCGAATGAAATAATTTTCTTTGTGTAATTTGACTAGGGAGTAAAGTTTGAGGGTTAATGTATTATGGAGTGATTGGGAAAAGGTTACTATAAATTGTACTATTCTTATAATATTTATAATTTATTTATATATATCTATCAGGTCTTTTATCAATAATTTGAAAATTATTTGAACTTAGAAAATCTATAAAGTTTTAGCAGCATGATCTACTTTAATCCTTTCTTCTTCTCTAGGCATGAAAGCTGGCAGCTTATTGCGTGTTCATTCACTACAGGTCCGAGGTATGGTGACGTAGTTGTGGTCTACCTAAAGGCCTTTTCTGCTGAGGTGTGCAGTCACATAATTTCTTCACTAGTCTACTGTTCTCCATTCTATCTATGTGATCATTCCAATTTAGTCTTCTTTTAGCCTACTTTAATCAAAGCTATTAAAGTTTTAAAATCCTTACCTCATATGTTGGTTTTGTTGGACGATCATTTCAAATTATATTATTTTTGGTCTGGACATCTTACCTCAATATTAATGTTGATTTGTTCTTGGACATGTTCAAAACAATTCTGTTTTATCGTCAGCTTTCCCAGACTAATGGAAGCTGACGATAAAACAGAATTGTTTTGAAACATGTCCAAGAACAAATCAACATTAATATTGAGGTAAGATGTCCATACCAAAAATAATATAATTAAAATAACCTCAAATATAACTTCCTAAAATTAAATATTAATTACAGATCGTTTCAAAGCTTATTGCTCCATCCTCAGCTTGTCACTTCTTCTTCCTTCCAAGTATTAGGCCAAGGCCTGTTACGATCCTATAGAAAATTTTCCCTCCAGCGTTTCATAGGACGGCCCAGAGATCTTCGTCCTCTTGGTATATAATTATAAACAGCTTTGGGGATCCGATTTGAACTCATTCTTTCAAGATGGTGTTTCCAATTTAGTTGGTACTGTTTAATATATTCCAAAATTGGCGTAGCCTTCAATTCTTTTTAAGATATCGGTGTTCCTTTTCCGATCCCATCTGGTGTAACCCGCTGTTCTGTGCATGAATCTCATTTCACAAGCCGTTATTCTGCTTTCATGTTGTCTTTTTAGCTTGTCACAAACTGGTTTATTTTCTTTTCTTCAAGTTGTTGGCTCTGGATCTGTGCTCCAAAGAACTTGGTAATGAGGCTCCTTTCTCTGGGAATTTCAAAGTTCATAATTTTCTCCTTGTTCTTCTGTACATACATTTTTTTCCCATATTGTGAGTTCATTGGCATTTTCTAACTGTTCTAATAATTTTGTATTTAGATCTATTTTGTGTTTTTCTATCCAAATGTGGGCTACTACTGCAGATTTTTCTTCTTATGTGTTCTTTAGTTCTAATGTTTAAATTTCTATTTGTTTTCCTTATGTATACTTTATCACAATCTGTGCATTTTATTTGATATATTCCTGATTTTTTATTATCTTCAATTTTTTCATTTTTGTTGGTTTTTATAAGTTTTTTTAAACTATAATCATTCTTTGGTGCTAAATTGATGTTGAATTTGCCAATTTTTTTTTGGAATTTATTGTGTGCCCAAGGGTGATATGTGAATTTCTTGTATCTCCTTTCCTTTGGTTTTTTCTATCTGAAGAGTGCTTTCATTTCTCAATTTCTGTTTTTTGTATTTATCAATTTTTTGTGTATAATTTTTTCCTCAAAACCATTTTCTTTTGCTACCTCAACTATGTGTTCTTTTTCTATTTCATAATTTTCATCGTTCATAGGTATATTTACCAATCTATGTATTTGTTGTAGACTGCCATTTTGTGTGAATTATGATTGAAACCTGTTGATTTGATGTAGTTATCTGTGTGTGTTTCTTTCCTATAAATGCTAAATTCTATTTCTTTTTTTTTTCTTCATTTCTGTGTAATTTTAGATCTAAAAAGGTAATTGTTTGTTCACCTCTATTTCAAGTGTGAATTTTATTGTTTTCTTCTGCAAATTTAAAAGTTTTAAAGCATCTTCTATGTGTTTTTCTTTAACTATAACAATAACATCATCAACATATCTACCCCAAAATTTGAACATCAGCGGATGTCATCATCATCATCACTCCAGGGATTAGGCAATTGCCCGTTCCGACTTCATAATGCATCAGCCCAACGTCTTCTAGGTCTTCCAACATCACGCCTTCCTCTTGCTTGATAATTTCTTGCTAACAATGGATGTGCTTTGGTTATTTTACTTTCAAAATCACTCATAAATAAGTTAGCCAAAAAGGAGATAATGGGTTACCCTTTTTTGGTGGCTAACTTATTTATGAGTGATTTTGAAAGTAAAGTAACCAAAGCACATCTGCTGATGTTCAAATTTTGGGGTAGATATGTTGATGACATCATTTGCTACAGTTAAAGAAAAACACATAGAAGAAATCACGATTCATTTAATTCTTACATAGAAGATGCTTTAAAACTTTTAAATTTGCAGAAGAAAACAATAAAATTCACATATGAAATAGAGGTGAACAAACAATTACCATTTTTAGATCTAAAATTACACAGAAATTAAAAAAAAAAGGAAATAGAATTCAGCATTTATAGGAAAGAAACACACAGAGATAACTACATCAAATCTGGTTTCAACAATAATTCACACAAAATTGCAGTCTTCAACAGCCTAATACATAGATTGGTAAATATACCTATGAATGATGAAAATTAAGAAATAGAAAAAGAACACATAATTGAGCTAGCAAAAGAAAACAGTTCTGAGGTAAAAATTATACACAAAAAAAAAATTGATAAATACAAAAAAAAAAGAAGAAAAAATAAATAAATTGGGAAATGAAAGCATTCTTCAGATAGAAAAGCTAAAGGAAAAGAGAAACAAGAAATTCACATATCACCCTTGGGAACACAATAAATTCCAAATTTTTTTTTGGAAAATTCAACATCAATGAATGATTATAGTTTAAAAAACTTATAAAAACCAACAAAAATGAAAAATTGAAGATAATAAAAAATCAGGAATATATCAAATAAAATGTGCAGATTGTGATAAAGTATACATAGGGAAAACAAAGAGAAATTTAAGCATTAGAACTAAAGAATGCATAAGAAATGTAAAAAAGGGAGAAGTAGAATAATCTGCAGTAGCAGCTCATGTTTGGACAGAAAAACACAAAACAGATCTAAATACAAAATTATTAAAACAGTTAGAAAATACCAATGAACTCACAATATGGGAAAACATTTATATACAGAAGAACAAGGAGAAAATTATGAACTTTGAAATTCCCGGAGAAAGGAGCCTCATTATCAAGTTCTTTGGAACACAGATCCAGGGCCGACAACTTGAAGAAAAGAAAAAAAAACCAGTTTGTGACAAGCTGAAGATGGAGCAATAAGCTTTGAAACGATCGTCCAACAAAACAAACATATGAGGTAAGAATGTTAAAAAATACAAACTCAACTATTAAAGTTTGTCCTTTGTCTCCATACGTGAAAACAATTTATTGCCTAATGTTTTCTTTTTTAATTTTTTAGCTATCTGATTATTATTATTATTATTATTGAATCTACAAATAATGCAAACCTATTTCACCTTCCAGCGTGCTACGGTTTTAGTTACAATACAATTAATTATTTACATTCATTTACAGTATACTTAATTTCTTGTATTACATATCAATAATAATGTTACGTAATATGAACAAATAAATAAATTCATTAACAATCCAAAAACTCTTAAAAGATAAAGTCAAACAGCTTCCTACAGCAGCATTTCTTAAAGTATTTGACAAAGGCAGTTGAAATCTATTTTGGCAATAATCTAATTTAGTAATAAATTCATGTCTTTAGAAATCAAATGATTATAAAAATATATGTTGTGTGAACTGATTTCCTACAATTGTTAATAATTTTTATTAGAGTGTATTTTTCAGACTTAACATTAGCATGTTCAGATAATACATTATATATATATATATGGAAGTCATATAAAACTATAATAGTTTTATTACCTTAATCACATCATGGATTTTCATCAAGTGAACACCAAATCAATTATGTAATATTTTAATTATCTTTTTACCTTTGTTCAACTTAAAGATAATGGAGTAAGCAAATAAGGCAATTATATAGATTAATGAGGACTATAAATTCTCTTAAGAGGAGGAGAACTTGAAACAAATACACTAAAAAGAAATGCCATTATAAATAAATAATAAAATTAATTTTTCAATATAAATAATGATTAGGATAAATATCTTTCTAAAAAAATAGCACTTCACTTATTCAAACATCAGTTACATGTCAGATTCCATATGAGTCTTGCTAAAATGAAGTACTAGCGCATCTTCACTCATAAATTTTCTGTCACAATATGAGCATGTGATGAGAACTGCTTCACTGGACTGAATGCTACTATTAGTAATATATATGTTTGCAGAACTAGTGGATTCTTGTAAATGTTCATCTTTATGACACTCAGAAGAATGCCTTATCAAGGCTGTCTCATTAAGAAATATATGGTTGCAAATTTGACATCTGTAAGATCTCTGTAACTCTACATCCTCATTCAAACTTTTCTTAGCCGTTCTCTTTGTATCGTGAATTCCTTGATGCAGTTTTCTTTTATGGTTTATAGTTGTTCCTTCACCACATAAATCTAAAGTATTTTTCATAGTTCCTGAATAATTTTCAGAAGAATTTACATGTTCCATCTTAACATCTTTCTCTGCATGCATTTGGTATAGTGAATTTTTAACTTACGTTTATCATTATAAGCTTTATTACAGACAGAGCATTCATATGTAACGTCTTTATTAATTTCAACAGAGTCTGAACTCTCACTCAAAATTACACCTGAACTTTCATAAACATTTTTAGGATGTAATTTTGCATTATGAATTTTATATCTTTGTTCAGTACTAAAAGTTTTATTACAGAGAGAACATTGATATGAACTCACAAGCATAGTTGTACATTCATTTGAATCAGTATTTTCTTCAGCATGTGTCTTGGAACAATGAATACTTAGTTTATATTTGCTATCAAAAGATTTTTTACAGAGAGAACACTTATGAAGATTCTTCTTATCATTTATTTGAATAAACATAGGTGAAATGTTAGAATTCACACGATTTTGTCCCTGGCGATTGTTCTTTCTTTTATTTGTTTTTTCATTCTCACTAGTTTGATCTTTCCCTACATGAAATTTAAGATAATGAGTTTTCAATTCAAACCTATTGGATAAAGTTTTATTACAGCTTTTACACTGATAACTAATATATGTATCATTTTCATGATTTATAGAAGAGATATCTGCAGAAGAATTTTCTATGTTATGACTTGTATACTTTCCAAATTATCTTCCTTTATGTGGATTTTTGAATGATGCATATTTAAGCCACGTAAGCTATTGAAAGTTTTGTTACAAAAACAACAACTGTGATTTTTCTCCGCATCATTTGTTTGAAAAGGTATTGCTGTCTCATCAACATTAATTTCACTGGAATGCTTCGTTGTAAGGTGAATATTTAAACCACGTTCACTGATAAAAGATTTATAGCAATTAGTACAGTTATACAATTTCTGAGGCTTGTTATTTCCATAAACTGTAAGAGGGGTTTCTGATGAAATCCGGTTTGAACTTTCAATGTTATCATTCATATGTACTTTGATATGAATTTTCAGTCTATAGGAACTTGTAAAAGATCTATTGCAAATGGTACAATTGTAAAAATTAGTTTGTTTAGCAGCATCCATGACTAATGAATTTCTGGATGAATTATTTTTTTCTTTTCTATGGCTATGATACCGGTGAAGACTTAAACTTTTCTTTGACCTAAAAGTCCTGCTACAGCATTTATAAATAGAATCTGAATCTACTGGTGTGACCTGATATTTTTCTTCATTTTTATGCTTCTGACGGCGGTGAAGAGCCAAATTTTTCTTAGAACTAAACACCCTATTACAACATTTATAAGTAGAATCTGAAGGAGGTGACATTAGCTGAACTTCAGTACTTTATGCTGTATAGCACAGTGGTATGCTAAATCTCTTGCTGTCTTGAAATGTTCATTACAATGCTTACAATTAAAAGACTTTTCAGGTGGAGTTATTAAATCAATCCCAGAATTATTAAAGTCATTTGTAACAGTACTAAGATGTATTTGTTTGGGAAAAGGAGATGATGTTTTTTGACATTCTGACTGATGTTGTTCTAATCTTTGCTGTGAAAAGTAAAACTTACCGCACATTGTGCATTCACAGACAGTTTTATCAGCTGTGTCTGGCTGCTGAGCAATATTTTCTGGTACCATGTGCTTGTTTACAGACATATGAAATCTAAAATTTCTTAGTCTCTCTGTCCTATAATCACACACCTTACAAACATAGCACTCTTGCTTTTGCTTAAAATTCTTGATTGGTACCTGTGATGGAGTTGCAGTGGTGATTTCAAACTCTGAATGTTTTTTAGAGTTACCCATACTGGGATTCAAAGGTATTTTTTGTTTTAAACAGATTTCTTTTTATGTGCTCTTGCTAGATGTTCTTCAAACCTCTGCAGTGAAAAATATACTTTCAAACAAATAGAGCACTCTTGCATATCTTCTTTGGCACTTTCAGGCAGTTGCACAATATTTTCTGGTATTATGTGCTCCTTAACAGATATATGGAATTTAAAATTTCTCAGATTTTGAGTCTTGTAATTACACACATTACAAACATAATTCTCTTGTTCCTTTTCAAATGTATTCATAGGTACATGTGTTGTAGGTACCTGTGATATAGGTGCAGTATCAGTTTCAAATTGAATGTCTGAATTATTAGAATTATCTTCTTTTGAAACAGCTTTTATTTTATGAGCTTTTTCCTGATGTTCTTCAAACCTCGATTGTGAAAAATATATTTTAAAACAAACAGAGCATTCTTGCATATCTTCTTTAGCAGAATCTGGCTGTTGTGCAATATTTTCTGGTACTGTATGCTCCTTTACAGACATATGGAACCGAAAATTTCTCAGACTATCAGACTTATATGTGCATACCATACATTCATAATTCTTCCGTTGTTGCAGATTAACTTTTGTAGAAACTGTTGAAGAACTGGTAGTATTATTCAATAACTGCTCATGAACTTTAGCATGCTGTGTTAACAATTCAGATGTTCTAAAGTTTTTATCACATAAATGGCAAACATATACTGAATCTTTTACCCTCTTTGCTGTTGTCATCAAGAAAATGTTCTATTTTGTGTCTCATTCCATTATGGACATTAAGACCAAATTCGGTGTTAAAACCCTTATTACACTCTACACAAAAATAATGGTCTTGTATATTCCTATCCATGCTTGAAACAGATGTTTCACCATTAGTCTGATTAATAGTATGATTTTCTTGACTGTTTTCTTTCATGCATCTTAGTTTCTTGGAACTCTCTGACAAATTATTGTCGTCATAAATTTCAGCAGAATTATTACTTATTTGAGTTACATTTTTCAAATCTTTATGTATTTTAACATTTTGCATTTCTGTGAAGGAAACCAATATTCGATGTTTATGTATTCTGGATGAATGGGTCCTCAAAGCTCTTTCATTTTTAAAATAAAATTCATTTTGCAAACAGGACATTCAACAGGTTTATTTTCATGATTTATTGATAAGTG
The DNA here is from genome assembly GCA_030220185.1 of Diploptera punctata. Classification (NCBI taxonomy): domain Eukaryota; kingdom Metazoa; phylum Arthropoda; class Insecta; order Blattodea; family Blaberidae; genus Diploptera; species Diploptera punctata. Next base: position 72,928 of record JASPKZ010000052.1, read on the forward strand.
ATTACCATTTTGAATTTTGGAAGAGTTAATATTTTCATACATATTACTCATTCCATTTTCCGGCAATTTAATAACAGTTGGAATTTGAAACTCGTTACCACCTTTAATAATGCCATTTTCATTTTGTGGCAAATGATTATCATTCTGAATTTCTGAAGTATTTTCTGACATATGTTTATAATTCTGGATTTTAGAAGTGTTACCACATTCATTAATACCATTTTCTTCATTTTCAGATATCTGATTACCAATCTGAATTTCAGAAGTGTTGCCACATTCAATAATACCATTTTCTTCACTTTCAGGGAACTGATTTTCAATCTGAATTTCAGATGTGTTACCACATTCATTAATACCATTTTCTTCATTTTCAGGTATCTGATTACCAATCTGAATTTCAGAAGTGTGGCCACCATTTTCTTCACTTTCAGGGAACTGATTATCAATCTGAATTTCAGAAGTGTGGCCACCATTTTCTTCACTTTCAGGAAACTGATTATCAAACTGAATTTCAGAAGTGTGGCCACCATTTTCTTCACTTTCAGAGAACCGATTATCAATCTGAATTTCAGAAGTGTGGCCACCATTTTCTTCACTTTCAGGGAACTGCTGATTATCAATCTGAATCTCAGAAGTGTTCCTATATTCAATAACACCACTTTCTTCATTTTCAGGAATCCCATTATCAATCTGAATTTCAGATTGGTTCCCACTTTCAATAACACCATTATCTTCATTTTCAGACAATTGATTATCAATACGAACTTCTGAAGAGTTACCACATTCAGTACCATTTTCTTCATTTTCAGGTAACTGATTATTATCAATCTGAATTTCAGAAGAGTTACCACATTCAATATCATTTTCTTCACTTTCAACAGTCTGAATTTCAGAGGTGTTACCATATTCAACAATACCATTTTCTTCATTTTTAGGTAACTGATTATCAATCTGAATTTTAGAAGTATTATCATATTCAACCATAACATTGTTTTCATTTTCTGACAATTCACCAACATTGTCAATATTAGAAAAGCCATTTCTTATACTTACAATATTAGATTGTCTATGCTTTTTAGTGTTGTGAGCTTTCAAAGCTCTAATATTCTTAAAATGTAACTTACATTCAAAACATTGAAATCTATATCTTTTATAAAGGTTATTTTCCGCTTTCTATGTATCTTCACGAGATGAGTGGTTAAACCTCTTCTATTCCTAAAACATGATTTGCATTCAAGACATTCAAATTGTTGTGTTTGTTGATAATTAATGTCCTCTGAAGTCCGAGTGTCATTTTGGATAACTGAAACTGAAGCAGATGTCTGTCTATGCTTTTTGGATGTATGAGTTCTCAAGGCTCTAGCATTTTTAAAATGTATCTGGCACTCATTACATTGATTTTTTTCTGTATTTTTAAAATATATTGTTTCTGATAACTGTACAGCATTTTCACTTTCAAATGAAACATCATATAATTCCAACTGTACGTTTGAATTTATGGCAGATGAATGTGCATGTATTTTTGAAGTATGAATAGTCAAAGCTCTTTTATTCTTGAAATATAATTTGCATATATGGCATTCAAACTGAGCAGTATTTTGATAAATACTATTTTCCAAGAAATGGGAATCACTCTGAATTTCAGCAAAACTAGAATGCATTTCAGAATTAGAGGCTGAAGTTGTTCTAGGAGATTGTTTATGCTTCCTAGAGAGATGAGCTCTTAAACCTCTTGCATTATTAAAATATGCATTACATTTGCTGCATTCAAATTGACTAGGATTTTGATAGTACATATCTTCTTGCATCTGGTCGTTCTCATTTTCAAGAATATTATCATAACGATTCTGAGAAATAATCATCAGTTGTGTCTAGTGAATACTTGTGTACTTTGGAATTATGAATCTTCAAATGTTGGATACTTTTAAAAACGAATTTTACAAATATTACAATTGTTTTCAATAGAATCATTTTGTAATTGAGATAAGGAATCGTGATAAATATTCTGAAAATTCTTGTGCTTTTTTCCAAAATGAGATTTCAAACCATGAAAATTTTTAAAATATAGTTTACATATAGTGCACATAAACTTACTTTTTTTTTTCTTTAGGAACTGATTGCGAACAGAATTTCCATTTGATAGTTCTCCTGTAAATGAGATCCTTCATTATGGAAATTGGAAGACTCACCATGCAACTCAGACCGAGAATTCATATATTGCTTATGTATTTTGATATAATGAATCCTTAGAGCTGCATCAGTCTCAAAATATTTTTTACAATTTTTACATCTATGTAATAATGTGGAAACATTATCTATTTCTGTTGTTGAATCTTCATTGTGTCCATTACTTACATTTGATGAGGTTATTGGTGTATCTTCTATAAGTTTCTGATCATCCAAAGTTCTTTCCATACTAAACAATTTATGAGTTTTCTGATGATTTTTAAGACCTCTAACATTCTTGAAAGATTTCAAACAGATTTTGCACTTTCTAGAAATTCTCTTATGGAAATTAATATGATAATTAAGTGATAATA